>KK112324.1:76375-97814 GCA_000611955.2 Stegodyphus mimosarum
TAGGGAAAGGAAATTTTTATTCAAATAAATCTATAACTCATACAAGTAATTTGTTATGTACATACAAAGGGAAGGGAAAATAACTAAATGAGTATACTACATATTTTAAGACAATAGTTATTTGCGTTGAGAGAAATTTGCCATATCGCACCACGTTTGGTTAATCTGTTTTCAGAACAAAAAATAAAATGCGTCTTGAGAAGTAAAGAACGAAGAATAGTCCTCCATAAATATGTTATTTTTTTTCCTATTTACGTTATAAAATAATATTTGGCGAACATATAGACAAATTTACTTCTTGTGTAGATTTACCTAAATTAAAAAAAATATCATATAAAATTGCTTCCTGTATGACATGACATATGCATTATTTAAATCAACGAAAAAGTATAAAACAGGTATAGAAAATAACATAATGTTTAAAGTTACTTAAAGAAAAAAAAATAAACTATGTATTATTGGAGTTCTGACTCTTTGGACTCTTTGAACTAACTGGAGTCTAAGTAACATTCTAATTTAAGAATTTAGAGTAGAAATGACTGATTTAAATTTTTATAACACTATATTTACATTTTTTTGTATGCATTTGTTAGAAAAGTAGAAACTTAGAAATGTTTTCTTGTAAATCTTCTTCGTTGACGTGTCGCAAAATCTGTTTCTTTCTCCAGTTTTTGGGTTCGATATAAACGCCAAATCAAAGAGTAAAGAGATACATATGTCTGTTGCTTTATTTTCAGCATTAAGTGGACATTTTCTTTCTTCTGTTTTATACTTAATATAATTTTCTTGAAATATTTCCTAAAATGGTTGGCTTCAACAGCCCTATCTCGTATTCATGATATTTTCAGTCCACTTAACATAGATTCCTGCTTAGAAACACTTTTTCTTTTCCCAAAAACGTATCTAATATTCTTCAAGGAGCATTGGAGAGCTTTCATCATGCCGTATTTGTGAGAGCACTGTATTATGCTGATTACCAAATTATTTCCGCTACCATTTTTTCAAAGGGAATATATAAGATAGTAACCAGAAACCAACTTTTCATCAAGGCTTCTTAATTAAATGTATTTTGAAAAGCGTCATATTATTTTCACTCCGACTCTATATGATTATCTGATGACTTTTCGTATAAGCAGTAGTAAAACATTAATACAACACGTTTTATTAACCGAAAGACTTAAAAATGTTTGTTTAATGAGACTAATTATAATCTTTTTCTGGAAGCAGTAAAATATATTAATAATCTAAGTGCAAATAAGAAAAGGCTAGTAATTGTTTTTTAATTAATGAAGTCCATATCGCCAAATTTAATTTCTGAACTTTTCTTCCAAAATTGCGACAACAATTTTTATAATGCATCTATAATTTTTTTTGTTAATTAAGTCTTCGCTTCAAAACTAATTCAATTACTTTTATGAAAAAGAATTTTACGTTTCCCGAATTGCTTTATTTTGCATTTTTCTGTCATTTGATCCAAATGCTTTGACACCAAAAAGAATAGGCTGTTTTCCAGTATGTTGATAGATTCTTTCCTGCAATACATTGAAGAAATATAAAGTACTTATCGCCGAGCGTATTTTCAACCGACGTTTGCTTGAGAGTAACCAGATCCAAGCCTACAATAAATCTCTTCTACAATCCATTACCTAAACGACTGAGGGAACTCATTTTAACTGAATTTACAATTTTACTGAATTTACAATTACAAGGCTTGCAAATTTACTTAACACGAAGCACAAATCTATAAGTGAAGGTCATACATTCGTAAATAGATCATTCTTTCATTTCCATCAAATCCTATATTTTTAACCTTCTATCAGATGCTTGTATTACATTTACCGTTCCTGAATTTACATGATAACAGTTTTCAAAACGGTTTTCTAAACATTAATGAAAGGTACTTTTGATTTATTTCAAAAGAATATTTTGGAACTTTAACTTGCACATCAGTGTTTGTAAAATTAAAAGAAAAAAAAATCGGAAGTTTTCAGCTACTTGCACTATGAAAGTCTTGCTTAAAAGGAAATAAATACATTTAAATTGTTGAATGTTATTGAAACCAGTTATGGAGTTACTTCACATTTATGAGCTAAAGTAATAAAATAGCAACAAAGTAATTATTAAGTTGCTGTATTCAATAACTAAAATTTGTGAGCTAAAGTTATAATGTATTTCTCACGCTTCCTTCGCTTGCCTTCGTGGTGTAGTGGTCAGCACGCTCAACGCGTAACCAAAAGGTCCGTGGTTCGATTACCGGCGAAGGCGTGACTCATTTTTCATGTCTCTTGCTTCGAAATAACGTAATGTCTCTACAAAGTGACTCTGTTTATAGCTATGTTTATCCCATTCTGTTTGATGTCTTTCTTTGAAACTTAGTACATATGGTATAGGAACTATGGAGGAAAAAAAACTGCAATAAAATACTATAGTTCAAATTTTGACCATAATGTGAAAAACATTGGCGCATAAAGAAAGCTGAAATATTATTTAAATTTATATGTTATAATTTACTTATTAAATTTTATTTATTATCCTAAACTTAAGCATAAGACGCCATGCTACTCAAGGAAGCCTTCGCTTTACAGTTGAATATGCCATAAATAAGAATCTGAGATAAATTAAATGCACATTCGTCAAATATAGAGATTAAAACTTTATTTGATCAATGCGCATTTCATTTATCTCAGATTCTTACTTATAGCATATTCAACTGTAAAGCGAAGGCTTCCTTGAGGAATTGCAGTAACATGACGTCTTATGCTCACTTTCAATTCTGACGGACTCCATACTACCTCCATACATATTATCTTTCAAAATTTCTGAGAGCTTGAAGCCACTGGGATTCAAGTCTAAATAACAAGGAGACTTGACTTATGGAAAGCTTACCAAAATTACTCGGTCATCTCCAAAGTGAACACGAAAATCTTTCTTCTATTGAAATGCAACATGCAGTTTTACACCATCCTGAGAGAATAAATGCGTTTATATAGGTACATTTCCGCTCTTGTAATGAAGGGATGATTTGCTGCCTCAGTCAATCGCACTCGTGAGGATGAAGCTGAACTGAAGCCTTGAAGCTGAATCTCTTCAAAGAAAAAGAGGCCAAGAATGAAGTCAGCAGTATAGTCAGTCCATATACTTTCGTAATCATAATACAAACTATTACTGCAGGGTCTACTTGCGCAAACATTGGGACTCATTGGGACTTACGTCCATGCAAAACATTGAAATATATTATATCCAACATAAGATTACCATCTGCATATTTGGTTCTCCGTCTGGGGCAAAATACACCGTGTGCTTACAAAATGTTCAAAGTCCAGATTGACCAAAATTCGGAAAACATAATCAGTACTTTGAGGTGGATTTTGAGAGTACAGATTTTGCACTGTCTGTATTTTGTTTAGATGCCACTTTACAATGGATTACAAAACGAAGATCGCAAATTGAGGTGCCTATAACTTCCATCGAAGCTATATATGATTTCACCGAAATGTTGGCAGTGACGTAACAGATTAATCCAAAATATTGGAGGCCTAAAGCAAGCCTTCTAAGATCTTGAGGTATTTTTTGAGTAGCAAAAATTCACATGTTGAACTCACTTTAAGGTTAATGTACAATTCAATCATTTCAGCGTGATCTAAATGTTAAAGAGTTTTCACTGCTAAATAATTAAAAAATGTTTTAAAAGAATTTCTTTTTCTTATTTTTCAATAGCAAATTTACAACGTAACTACAGTTAAATATATTTACATAATTACTGTAATATATATTTTAATATCGTAATGAGATAATTCCAAACAGACAATTTAATTCAAAGAAGAAAAAAAGAATGAAAAAGGCATTTTGGCCTTCACCTATAAAGAAAACAAAGGTAAAAAAAGGAATCACCTTCTGAAGCTTAGACCGAACTGCTGAAACTTGAAAGAGAGTTTTACGTGTGCATACAGTATTCGCCTACTGTAACGACCCCATACAGCCGTCACACGAAAAAGAGTAACGAGCAGCAATTGAGCGCGCAACTGGCTGGACTGTACCCCGTCCAATAGATCTTATTAAGGATGTTACCTAAGGGAATTTTTTGCTCGCTGGGTATATTCCCAATTCCCTGCTAATAACATTAAAGGAGAAAAAAAGAAGGATGGTTTCTTGCCTTAAGAAACACTACTACATTCTACGATTCATATACTAGCAAACTTTCTTTCAGCTTGTGCTCTTTTTTTCCTAATTTCGTATTTGAGCTCAGAAACATAATTCTTCTGAGAAGTTGCAGCCGAAATACGGAAATGTTGTTTTTTCTTATATTTCCTTCCGTTCTTATATTTGTTCTTGGATGTGTTATAGTATTTATTTTCTCTGTGATTACAGCGCAAAGTGCAAAGTTTTCCTCTTCCTTTTTCCTTTCACATAATCTATATATATAAAGAAGAAAGTCTGTGTGTTTGTTCTCTAATAACTCAGTCATTACTACAGCTATCGGCACCAAAATTTCTTTAATTCTTTTCTGGGTCCTGGAAAAGGTCGACGTCCACTTTCTTCCAAAAAAAATAGTTAAAATCAGAGAAATTAATTAAAAACTCGGAAAAGCGATAATTTCCGTCCTCATTTTCCGAGTGGTAACAGTCTCGCAAGCTGGAGATGAAAATCTGCTTTTTTTTGAGAAGCGTTGCCACTGCTCGCTTTCAAATCATAGAGTTTGTTAATAAAAAATTTCCAAGTTTTACGACGAAATAAAAATAACGTTGCCAAAGATTAAATGCATTATTCCCGTTTCCGAAAATTCTTGGAAGCCATGTAGTCTGTTTGCACTCATTTGTTCCCAGTGGCAACAGTCTCGCGCATTGAAGATAAAAATGCTTTTACTTCAAAAAATGTTGCCACTGCTCGCTTTCAAATCGTAGAGTCTGTTAATAAAAAATTACTACGTTTTATGAAATTTATATATATAAAGAAGAATAGGTGTTTGTTCTACATGATGAGTAAATAAGCATGATTGGCTTTAAAAAAACTTTGAAAAAGTCTATTACATATCTGGCACATAATGCAAATTAAATGTGATCTAAAATAATGGAAAAATTAATGCATTAAAGATTAAAATAATTTTTGGATATATCCGTGGTACTGATTTCAAAACTTTGAGCGGTTCCTATCAGTTATGGTTGCGTAGTACTATTGTTTTATATGTCTGCTGAAATGAATATGTATGTGTATAAAATATGAATTATGGTGTATTAATACATCCATACACCTATCACTTAATGCGAATTAAATGTGATCGGAAATAATGATCTAATTAATGCATTAAACTCATAAATAAGTGCAATGTACTATTTAACAATTTCTTATCAAAATTCAAATTTATTTATCAAACAAATCTAAGTACTTTCAATATGTCTGCAATCAATCAAACCCAACAATATTGGAGATAATGATTTATATCACATACTACATGATAAAAAGTGTTATAATATTTCGCTTAAGCTAAGAATTTTGGTTTATATAAAAGCAAATTAGAAACCTTGTTTATACAAAACTTTCAGAAGATATTTAATTTTCAACAAATTTGTAATCAAATGTGGAGAATAATTTTATGCTAGTCAGCCTAATGTTAACTTCATCACCGTTTGTCTTCCAATAGCTGTGATTTTCTTTAAACCATTCTTTTCTAATTTTTTACTGCATTATTTTATGCACAGAAACGTAACTTTTCTAAGATTTTGTACATGAAATGCAGAAATATATATATATTTTATATTTATTTGTCTCTTTTGACATCCAAATATCACACCATGGTTACTTTTTTGGTTTTAAAATATAAAAGAAACGGATATTGTATGTAATTACTTTTCTGATCAAAGAGAAATTTCTCCTTGTTTTTTTCTTTATTGACGCGAAGCATCCAATAATGTTCTTGATGATAAGTGATTTTCAAAATGAAGTTAATTTTCTTAAACTCTTATGTGTGAAAAGTGCGTTTTCGTTTCGGATGCATTTGGACCATTTTGGTCATAAGGTTACTAACATTACTGCAGAGTGTAAGACACTGTAAATCTTTTTCTTGTTACTGATGATTATATTTGTACGAATTCCGTATTTAAATAGCTAACTTAGTACAATTATAATTAAAATAGTTTTATTTCCCCGTATAATGCAGTGCGTGACATACTATTTTAAGAGAATGATACGCCCGAAAAGTAAAAATACAGGATGACGTGCATTTAATAAATACGTAAATATCTTGTAAGTGCTTTTGCTTTCCAGAAACCTCAGGAATAGAAAGTACTATGATATTCTCGTGCATTCAAAAGCTTATAAAAGCTGGAGAAAAACATTTCAGCTCAGTTGTTTATAAGTTGTTTACTTACTGCTGCTATTTATGGAAGCGAATTCGCGGTGAGATCGGATTAGCCTTCTCTGTGTTTTGAATTGTGTGTTCTATTCAACGTTTCAGTAGTTTAAAATATAACTATTGTGAGATATTGTGATATTGTACGAATATCTCTGATAAATTTCAGCATTTTGTTTTGTTTCTTGGGATAAGAATAAATTTTATTAACATTTTATCGTACGCATGCAACGATATATACTTTATATTTTGCTTTGCCTAGACACAAGAATTTATTAGTCAGTAATCAATTAAATTTCAAAAGATTCGAAATATCTGTTAAACGATTCTCGAAAATCTGGATATTTAAAGGAAATGTTTAGTGCAAAATTTTCCGTAAGCGCGAAATTACGTTAAAAAAATGGTGCCATTTTTTAAGTTACTGCTTTTTAAAAAAAACAGCTTTCATTTTTTGCACAATCATTCTGTCGGTTTATGAGGAAAACAAACCTTCGTCAATGTGAAGTTCCACACGCTTAACACAGCCGATAGTCATTTATTCATCTACCAATATACTTTGCGAAATTTCTCTTGCTGGAAATGGCAACAAAATCTAGAATACTAGCGGGCTACGGCCAAAGCTATTGTACACGTTCTATGTGCTGAAAAACCAAAAATAGAATTAATCTATTAATTTAGTGCACTGTATACAAAGTTGATAGTGGCGACCAAAGCAAAAATTTATGAGCTATATAAACACTTGGAAAAGAAAGCGTATATAAACATTTCAGTATGAATGAAGTATGTTCATTCTTTACTAGCAACAACCAATTCGTAAATAATTATTTTTATTGCTAAGAAGGAAAGAAAAACTTTAGATACTCAGGTAAATACGCACAATGACTTCAAATAAAATCACATGTTTCTTCAACTTCAGAATATGACCTTATATATAAATACGCTTAATGTTTGGAAAAACATGTTATTAGCCCAAAAGAGCGTTAGCCTAGAAAGGCTATTAATTTCGTTTTGGAATTTTGCGTTGGTTCACTATAAACATCGATTCACTTTTCAAATCGTTGCCACCAAATGTTAGAACCCCGCATCATATTAAAAAAAATTAAATAATGAAGAATCTTCATAAATGCATGCATACTTCTCCCGATGCGAAAAAACAACGGTACTTAGAAACATCAAATTTTCGATAAATTGTTCTCCACTAGAATATGATGATCTGGAAGCTCAAACTTGGATATGGAATTTGTTTTATTATCTATTTCATATTTCGTAAATCTTTAACGAATTTCTGATTAATAGACTCAACGATTTCGAAGCGAGCAATGACAACAATTAAGAAAAAATAAAACATTTTTATCTCCAGCGCTCGAGACTGTGCACCGGAAATTCTAAGGATATGATAATTTTAAAATTATTTTACGATATTGCTGTTGAATTTAATTTTATGGTTTATCTGCGAAGAACATGATATTTAATAAATAAAGGCTGTAGAGACATTAGGTTATTTCGGAAGCAGGAGGGATGAGAAATGAGCAGCTCCTTCGCCGGGAATTGGACCACGGACCTCTTGGTTACGCGTCGAGCGTGGTGACCACGAAGGCATGCGAAGAAGACAGGAGAAATACCTTATAAGGTAACAAACAAAACATAAAAAAAACGCGCGTTTGGCATAATATAAAATTTAAAAGCTTTCAGTTTTTTTATTATTATTATTTTAATTTTGTATTTTGGAAATTTACAAATTTTTGTTAACGAACTCTACGCTTTTTAAAGAAAGCAGTGGCAATACTTTTCAGTATAAAGCAGATTTTTATCTCCAGCATGAGAGACTGTTGCCACTTGAGAAATGAGGGCAAAAATTAGCGATTTCAGAGTTTTAAATTAATATCTCGGGTGGTTAAAGTCGTACGAAGGTGAGAATTGTCGAAATGGTTTCTCACCAGTTTTTAGTTTTTCCGAATCTGGGGTACCTCTCTCGAAACTCAACTCTTCGCCATTTCAGAGCAGATAATGCCGCAAGCACACAAACCCAGACAGATGCCCACAGATATTACTTTTATAGATATTACCTACATATAGAGAAATATAAAGAAACATCGACGTATATGTAATGAAAGAATCCTCTCTCTTCCATTTTTGAAAATGATACTTTATATCAGATCAGTTCTATGACATAAGTTTAGTATTAGCTGAATTTCTTTCTCAGTTATAGCGAACCAGCTTTCCCAGTCAAAATTTGTTGGTTTCTTCGAACTGCATTTTACTCCGAAAAAATTTTCGAAACATTTTACGTGCATTAAGCTTGTTCCGCCTGCTTAGTATTTTCTAAATTTCTTTCCAAACTTTTTGATTTTGTGTTATATGTAAGAAATTTATTACATTTTTATGTCTTTATGATACAGATGTCTTCTGAAGAATGCCATTTTATGCCCAAGAAATAAAATGGTTTCAAGCAGTCTATTATCTGAAAATATAGGAGGTAATGCATCTGTATGATCAGATCAGAAAGGGAATTCTGTAGAAATTGCCTATTCGGAAATGGAAAAGGGTGTGGTATTTTTGAGAACAGAAGTTTGAAACATTTTGATGAAAAATAATGAAACATAAGAAAAATTACCTTTTGGAGGATTATTCTTTTGTAAGTATGAAATATTACAGTTTCATTTATACACGTTCCTACTCCTTAAAGTGTTCACACTTGTAGCAACGTGTTGAAGATTTTATTAGCCATTATTTAGTACGTCATGAACATCTATGAAATGAGACTTATATACAAATGAGTTTAGACATTTCTCAGTCCATTTGGACTTTATTTTTTAATAAGTGCCAGTGAATATTTTATTGACGTTCACAGTGCGTCAGATAAAAAATTGTTTAATATCTATTCAACTCTTTTAAGAATTTTTATTTAACAAAAACGTCTCTTAATAATATGGTATTCCTTAAATGTAAATGCATTATAAATTCAGCACATTAACCACTGAAAAGTTTTGACAGAGAACCGTTCGCGTGCCGTGAAAAGAAATTTCTCTTATTTGTCCGTACACCACTCGGGCAGTATAATTTCTTACGCCAATCCGCTGATTTCCTGGATTTTTCACTTTTTTACTCTGCAGTCTTTCGAATAAATGTCTTTGTGTGTTTTTCGAAAAGTACTGACAACGGAAAATGTGTTAAAAAAGAAACAGGTATTTTTGTCTCGATTGTGATATTGGACTCTGCTTATCTCCGCGTTTTAAAGTATATCTACCCAAAGTTGGATTTTTGAAAAGAAATACAAATTAAGTCTTTAAAAAACACATGTGAAATAAAAATTAAGTATATAAAAAATACATCTTTTATTCCAATATTTATTTTCTGTAAAGTGGTTGTTCCAATTTTACACCTACATTAATAAAAAGCCAACTTTAAGTAAAAATGCTTTTTTTTTCTCTGTCATTAAAATTCTCTGTAATTAAAATTATCTGTAATTAATAAATGCAGTTATTGAAATAGGTTTCACTGCTAATTTAAATTCCCGTAATCGATTTGAACACAAGATTATTTATAAAAAATATGCTAACTTTTGGTCACAATATGGGATAAATATGCTATTGTTAAGTTATTGATAATTTTTTTTTGCGTTCCTACGTTTTGCTTACATTTTGTTAAACACTGCTCTTTCACATTACAATTCGCAGTTATAAACGTAATGCCATTTTTTTCCTTATTTTCCGCTATTCAAAGTTTCAATTTTTTCCATTACTGTTCTTGCAATTACATTTTTATGAAAAATTTTTATTCTACTCTGCAGCAAAGGGACACTGCAGAAGCCAATTTGAAACTGCTTTTAAGCTTCTCCAAGTTTTTTTAGCAAAATGTTTTAGTTTAAAAGTTAAAACGTATCTGTGTAGCTTCATATTGCTACGTTTTTCTCTTCACTTCTCCTTCTTCGTGTGTTAAGGAATTCGTAGATTTGGAGTGAATAACGACGACACTACTTGATGAAGTATCGAAACAAACTTTATTGGCCAGTATTTTACAAGATAGCTCCAAAATCACGCTTACAATCGTCGAAGAACTACTATAAACACTCTGAGACAATCAGTGACACAACCTTCAGGCTATCAGGTTATAACGGTGAAGATAGCTTCACAGCAAAGCACCAGAGTACAGTTCCCGACTCTGCTCGGTCGTTCTCGGAACTCCACGTACTCTCGAGACTCTTCACTCTAGAACTCGCGATGCACTCGACGATACGCTAGAGTACAGCTCCCGACTCGGCGCAGTCGTTCGCTGAGCTCAACACACTCTAAAATAAAACTCGACGATGCACTGCCTTGCGATTCACTAAGAGACTCTGATCGATTGTACTAGACGACCAACTCGGCACTACACTATTCAGTGGCTCCGCAATGACTCTTAACTGACTCATAACTGACTCGCACTAACTCAAGTGACTCCCTCTCCGCGTACCAGCAGGGTTTATTTAGCTTTTGGCTTGTGTCCGAGAACATTTTGGGCTAAACCAGGAGGAATTTGTTCTAGAAGTTTCTTCATGTGTCTATGACATGTCGTCAATTTTGTCGCCAAATGGGCGATTTCTCGCCAAATGTGGTCACTTTTCCTTCTCTTGCCATTTTCTGGCAACTCTAAATCTGCCTTGCGAGGAAGCTATCTTACCGCGCCTGGACATTTCGCAACAATATTATAATTGGACACGCTTACCAAAGCCTCCTGAAATTAATTTTCATTTTTTTTGTATAAACACATCTATGGACTCAGTAATGGACTTTTTATAATTTGTATGCCGCCATGTGCTATATGCGTTTACTTTTGTCTGGGATTATACATATATGTGCGGTATATATATATATATAAGCAAAATACCACTCACTCATCACGAGATCTCCGAAACTATACATTCCACTGATTTGAAATTTTGCATAGTTACTCATTCCACGATGTAGACGCGCACTAAGGACGGATTTTACGTAAATCCTGTCCAAAATGTATTTTTGTTATACCATCATAGGCACTACGAGTGACAGATGGACAGTTTGCATTACAACTGACATTATTAGTTATCAATGCTGCATTGTAACACCATTATGCTTATCTATCTATCTATATATATATATATATAAGCAAAATACCACTGTCTCATCACGAGATATCCGAAACTACACACCCGATTGATTTGAAATATTGCATAGTTGCTCATTCTACGATGTAGACCTCACTAAGAAGGGATTTTACGTAAATCCTGTCCGAATGGATTTTTTGTTATACCATCATAGGCGGCACTAGGTCAAAACTCTTTCTTTGTGTGTGAGTTCTGACTTTGATTCATTGGCTGGCACTATATTTTCCGACTTTAAATTTAAAAAATTTACATTCATTATCAATTCGAAATTAGACATTTATTTCCATATAAGTAGTCTAGGTTCACATTCAAATAGATAGTGTGCTCAGCTAAGCGGGCGACTGTTAGCTAGTATATATATATATATATATGTGTGTGTGTGTGTGTGTGTGTGTGTGTGTGTGTGTGGTGTGTGTGTGTGTGATTCTAAATCCATAGCTTAATATTTTTCCTCGCGCGCTGTCTAACTTTTAGCTGTTGACTGCACGCGTGAAACTGATAGAACTCTCGCTACTTTGCTTTGTTTTATGAGTGGATATGTAAGATGTCATACATGTTGTGTTAATAGATATACAATGTTATAGATGTTGTGCTGTTAGATATACGATGTTATACGTGTTTTATTAATAAATGTGCGATATTATAGATGCATTAATGTTTCATTAAATGTGTTTTGTTTGAATATAGAATGTGATTGCCAAACAGAAGAACCTACAAAAATGGTGGCAGAATCTGGATCAAATTACAAGCAACAAATATAGGACTATGAAGCAGCATTGGATGAAAGAATGCATAGTTCTATTGATAGTGAAATCGATGCATCAACAGCTAGAATTTTCAGCGACACTTCTTTTGTTGTTGTCCATGAAGATCATGAGCTACAACAAAATATTAGTAAGACAGCAGATCAATTTTCATTTTCACAGTTTTCGAATGCGGATATAAATTTTAATTATATTGAAAGCTTGATTTCTAAATTGGCTCAAATGTAGATTACGCTGCTCCAGTCGATACGATGTTTACTTCTCTTAGGCTTGAATACGCCTTCTTATGACGTAATATTGGCTACGCCTCCTCTTAAAAAAAACAAGTTATAGGTATGCTATAGCGTCATATTTAAAGAAAATTTAAATTATGTTTTAACTGAGTTCAAATGTTAAGTTTATAATGTTCTGAGCGAATGTTTTTTTATTATAAATCTACTTTTGTGTTAGCATTTGTCTTAGTACTTTATAGTAGCCTTAGTTAGCATTTAACGCAACGAGTTATCTCTCAAAAATGTATCATTGAGATACCAAACGATTGAAGACAATCATTGTTGTTGAGAAGTTGTACTCCATTTTTTATTCGCAGTGTACGCTGCTGAAAAAAATGGGATAGTTCTATATCTCCCGATCTACTGCACTGATTAACGAAATTCAAATTGCGTTTTCATGTCTCGAAAGCGCGACTTAGGACATATATTAGATTTATATACATCTTTGTTCTAATATAAGTATTTTGACACAAAATCAGACTTTTTCTGAAATAACATATCAATATTTTTCCCTATTCCGATTGTACGACTCAAATTATGCCTAAATATTAAATTTTGTAAAATTTGGTGCGAAATTTACGGAAAAATTCAAACATTTAACTTGGCGTATTTTTTTTTCAGTTCGCTCCAAGAATAATTCACTTGACAAACTTCTTAATACATGGCAACCTATTTTCCTATCCCTTCCATCGTCGAGGACCGGAAAAACAGTCACATCGTTCCTACCGTTTTACATAGTGGATGAACGGAAAAAAAGGCACATCGTTCTTCAAATAATTTTAACGAAGTGCGTAAACCACATTTCCGTTATTATCTCTTACAACAAATATGCCAAATTTCAAAACACGCCAATATATAAATTCACGTATATCTTCCCAAATTCTGAATAAAAAGCTATAAGGTTTTGCTGGTATGCTTAGAAATACTTCTAATTTAAGGTGATTGTAAACATTTTATAGGTTATAATTCAAATTTTGTTTCGAAAAATGTACAAAAATTATTTTAAAATGCAAATTTTAAAAGTAAATCATTAAAAATGGTTAAATTTTATTTGGAATGAACCTAAATTTTGACCTTTGTAGGAAGGAATCAAATAAGTTTCATAAAAGAAAGAGATATTAATAAATGCATACCAAACTAAATTAACATTGAAGAGCTAAAACTCTAAAAGCCAATTTTTAAAAAAAAACTACTCGTGCGACTTTTACAAAATTTGGTAGTCGTAGAATCGAAATATGGAAAAATATTGGTATACTATTTCAGAAAAAGTCCGATTTTGTGTCAAAATACCTATATTAGAACAATGCTATATATAAATCTAATATACATCCTAAGTCGCGCTTTCGAGACATGAAAAACTCACGTTGAATTTCATCAATCGGCCCAGTACAACAAGAGATATAGAACTGTCTTTTTTTCTCCCGCAATGTACATCACTATAATTTTGAAGGCTTTTGGACTCTAAAAACCATAAATCATGCTAACGGTTGTCTAACAACAAAACGCACAGCTTTATTTTTGTGATGTCTGGAATAAAATTTCGATATAAATGGGCTCTATAAATTTTATTTATTTCTGTGAAAACATTTTATTTAATTCATAACAATATATTTTTACCTCAGTTTTACTAACAGTAGCTCATTATCTTAATTAAGTGTGAATAAACTAAAAGATTTAGTCTTAGAAAGCTATATATTTTATATTTTCTCTGTCTTGTGAATAGATTTAATGCAATTAAAGGATCTTGGGGGGGAAACCACATCCTGCAGTCAAAGGCCTTTACTATCTAATTGATGGATCGATATGTCGTACTAAAACCTTCCTTTAAACGTGAGAAAAGAATATAAAAGCACCTAAGAGAAAACAGAATCTTTCTCACAAATAGTGTTGGAAGTATTTAGGTGACGCTGAAAGCCCATACGTTCTGATTTGTCAGCAAGGAGTGTATTGCCAAAGTAATTCGTTTATCTACGACGCCTCCTGGATGATATTTATGGAGTCTGAATTTTTGTACATCTATGCAATATTCTTTTTAGTTTCTGCTTAGTCGATATGAAGCATGAGGTGAATAAAAAATGTGAAAGAATAAAATGGATATAGCTAACGGCCAAGTTGTGAATAAAAATTTGCACATGGTTTTGCGAAAGCACCGTATTTTCATTAATAGTTGCTTTAAAACATTAAATTATAAATGCAAAATATAAGAATTAATGAATATGGGATTGAAAATGATGTTTATTGCTCTTAGTTTTGAAAATAGGTGTGGGTATTCCTATATTATTTATATAAATTTATATTTTCAAGATTAAAGAGTTCTTATATCCTTTTACAGTCTTCAGCATTCTAAAATGGAATGTTTAATATATAAATCTATTATCATTATCCTGTGTACAAAGTTTTCAGTCTTTAAAACTGAACAACTGAAAGCATCAGCCATCTGATCTCACCATTTTGCATAAAGTATACATATAGATAGGTAGATGGAGATTTTTTGTTTTTAAATGGAACATCCTAAGCACTCCCTTCAGCCTTTATTCCTTTAAATACTTAAGTATGTATTTCTAATTAAAGAATTCTTCAAAATATATGAATGCAAATATTTGATTCCAATTCCAAAGTTACTCATATTAAGGCAAAATTTTGTAAAACCATTCAATACTTTGGGAAAGCTGTGTAAATAAGTAAAACAACGTTTTATAATGTACAGAGTAATCGTTTACGAAGCGTTTAGTGTTAAGTTTCAAAGCAGGGCAAAAATACTTAGTTTATAAAAAGTTTACTATGCACCCATAACGTGATAATTTTACTAATTCTGTGAGGACTGAGTGTTCGGTGCATATTCTTGGCAAACATCTTCGTTAAAGTCCTAAGTCCTGATCTGGAACAGGGAGCTGAATGCAGCTATGCTCTGTGGTAGAATACTGTGAATAAGTGGTAGAAGAACTACACTTCAGAGGGATTTAAAATCCTCTTTTATTAAACCACAATTATGTACAGCCACTTCCCAACTCGGGAGGGATACAGAAAAGAAAGACCGCACTTGGGTCTAAAATGAGCAATCAAATTAATTTAAACTAAAGCTAAATAGAAATTAAATAGTCGTTGCTCATCAATGGCCTCTAAACTAAATGGTGCGTAGCAAGATTTAACTAAAACTGACGCACTTGGAATTACTTCAATAAGTAATCACTTAACAGTGCTACGGCTTAGAATTTAAATACTAGCTAGTCAGGCGAACGTTGAATAGAGTAACAGTGGTCTGAAACTAAAAGCTCTCTCAGACTGAAAGGTTTCTACCTTTCGTTTAAATATAACTTGGCTCCACTTCAAATTAGCATAAAGCTGAAACGCGCGCTTATTCTAACGGGAAGTTGAAATGAGAACAGATAGAAAAGGAAAAATTAAAATAAATTTTTTTTAGTTTACAATTCTGAAATTTTTTCATAACTTGAATGACTTTAATCCTAATCAATAAATTCATCCTCACTCCATACCGACATTGCGTGCAAAAATCTCGAACGTTTTCCCTTCAATTTATTAAAGCATAACTGACATGATTTCTAAAATGACTTTCAGAATGAGAAGATAGAAAAAAATCTTTCATTGAGAAAAAGTAGTGAAATTATCTTGTAAAGGCATATTTTATTTGTAGAACCTTGCTATTTTCAGTGCTGAAGCTGATTTCACAATATTATCCTCCGTAGTTTAGAACATTTTGTAATTGCAAATGCATTATTTATGTTATGGATCAATATTAGAGGAATAAAGCTTGTAATCACCTTTTCCGAATATTTTGCATATTGTCTTTTAAGTAAATAAACTGACGACTATATTTAAAAAGGAAAGGACATGCATGAACGAAGATTTGGTGAAATGTAAATAATTGCGCATCCTAAGCCAAGGTACAGCATTTGTTTTCTCTCGTCTGAATCAGCGGCTTAAGTTCCACTTGTCCGTATTCCAAATATAACTTTATAACAAAGCGCAAAACTTTCAGAATTAGAGCCGTTATTTATTAAAAATAGCATTTGCTAATGTTCACTGATAGTAGATTAAATGCTTAAAATATTGTTACGAATTTCGTATTTAGTTAGATTTTTTAGTATAATTATAATTAAAATTGTTTTATTTCTCCGCGCAATGCAGCACGAGACATATTTTAAAAGAAAGCTACGCCGGAAAAGAAAAAAAAATACAGCAGTACGTACATTTAACATTATATAAATAGATATCTCATAATTTATATTTAAATTGAATACATGTAATTCAGTACTATGTTAGCTGTAACCGTAATTCCATCCTGGTATTAGTTTCCAGAAATTTTGAGAAGCAGAAAATGCTGGAACTGTCTCGCACGATTGATTGAAAGCTATAAAAAGCCAGAGAAATAACATTTCCGGTCAGTTGTTTAGTTAGCTGCTGTTGTCATTGTTGATCGGATTAGCTTTCTCTGTGCTGTGCTTTGCTTTCTATTTAACGTTTTTTGTAGTTTAAAGTATAACTACTAATTATTACTGCGTGATATTATGAAGACTTGTCCAAGTATTTCTGAGAAAAATGGCAGCATTCTGTAATATTTCTTTTCATAAGAATAAATTTTATTAACCTTTAATCGAACTTGCGCATTCAATCTGTTATGAACCCGTACGCACGCAACAATAGATTCAAGACTTGGCAATGATCCTTTACCTAGTCAGACAAAGGGCTCCATTTGTCAACTAGATTTTCTTGCTCTATGCTTCTATGTCTTACTCTCATAATTATCTTAATATTTAAAAATTGCACATTACCATTATATTGAAAGGTCGCTATATAATAGCAGAATGGCCTCAATGTGTTCAGTGAATAAATTAACATTTTGTATTTAATTCTTCAATTGATAACTCTGATTTTTTTTATATTTCTTATATTCAGTTGCTCATCATGTATGAATCTGCAATTTTTTTATTGTTCTGGATATTGCAGTATCCATGCGAACTTTACACATAATACGCAGACTGTTAATTCTCGCAATGTTATAAATTATGTTGCATTGAAATTAGAATTTGACACGACCCTCTTAAATGCTTAAGATAAGGCGGGGTTTCAGCCATAGTATTCTTTCAGGCTCCCCACACTAATTTTACTTATTTTTAAGAAGAAAACGTATAATTTTGATGTATTAAAGAATGATTTTAGGACACTTTGAAGTATAGGGTTTTAGGCTCAGACTTTATGTGTGTAGGCAGTAAAAGATCCTGAATCTAATAATTGTCAATAATTTCTTTTATATATTCAATCGAAAGAAAATATCTTCTATTACTTATTTTAGATTGCAAGAGCCATAACACCAATTCCTACTGAAAATTACTCCTCTTTACATAACACAGTTAGTAATTTTTTACCATAAATTAGAATTCTAGTTGATGATTTAACCTGATGATGTAGAAATGTATATAAGAATTGAGAATATATGTAAAATGTTTCCATGTAAACACAGAAAATTCGGATGGCAGCACGACATGTAGGTACGACATTACAGCGAAAAATGTACCACGATTTTCCAATTTGTTGGAGAATTATTGGTACGCTTTCTTAATACGCTTGATATTCTAGTTAATTAACAACGCAAAGATTACTCAAAAGTTTATACCTTAAAAGTAACAGTTTTCAGGAGCTTGTTTCAGGGAATGAAATCTAATTGTCTACGGGCAGTCGAAGACGTAGCGTTCTGAGTCCTCAGCGACACCGCATGTATATTAACCGCAGTCTCGAAGACCTAAGGTGTTTAAGACGAAGCGGTAAGGATCATGACCTGTGAGAAATTGGGTTAATGTGTTGTTTCCCTGTTGAACTTGACGCTGATTCTAGGGATTTCTTTAAACACTCTTCTGCCTGTTAAGTCCTCATTCCAGCTATTCTGTCATTATTCCATGAGATGACAATATCTTCGAAAAGATTTCTTGTGTTCGAGTCCTAAACGGCCTCTTTTGCTATTTCGTCGGCTCTTTCATTACCGAAATCTACAGTATGTACACGAAACAAGTGCGGTTTCGGTGTCATGTTCTCAAAAAGGCAGAACAAGGATTGCATTAACCTTTGATAGATCAGCTAATGGGTGTTGAAATTAAAGAGGCCATTGCTCCTACTACCATTGCACACCACCAATCACGTTTGCAGTACGGCCCATTCTACTGGTGATCTTTCGGACTGGAGTGGAATTGTTTTCAGAGATGAGTCCTACTTAGAACTGATCTCTGAAGATCAGAGAATCTGTGTCTAGAGATGTCCAGGTGAACCGCGGGATACTGATCTGACTTTCAACAGCCGCGCGGCTCGACAGCCAGGAAATATGGTATGATGTGCCATTCCATTTGATAGCTAGACCCCTTTGATTATCATTGGTGACAGCCTTAAAGTCTGGCGGTACGTCGAACAATTCTATGTCCGTAGTATTGGTTTCCTATTCACGAACCGTTGTGATTATATTTCAAAAGCATAATGTTCGACCGCCCAATGCCTTCCTTTATATTACTTATCTTTGTGATTCTCCAACACTTGCCTCGCTGACGCGATCACCAGATCTCTCCCCTACACAGCACATTTGGGTCCTGATGTGTAGGTGCCTACTATGGTCCCTGGATCGCACCGATCTATTTCTGGAGCTGTAATATGTACGGCATGCACTCTCACAAGAAAGACATCCGTCAACCCTGTGAGCCAATGCCCAGGCTATAAAACTTTGCATCAGGGCCAGAGGTGGGCCAATGCATTATTAATTTCTTTTTGCTGGTGTAGCTTTATTTATTTAATAATAGAATCATTTCCAATGAAATAATAAACATTTCGTTGTCCATTACACCTCTTAATTTTCATACCTTTCGTATACTTCCTTCTTGGTAAGTTGATTTTTATATTAAAATGAATGAAAATATATGAAAGAGTTTAGATTTTTAATGGTCACTCAAAAGAGTTGTTTAAAGGTTTAAGAGTTCTTTAAAGGCCAAGTTATTGACGTTTTCTTAAGACTATTTCGATGCCAGAACTTGAATTTTTAAAATTTGTTTCAAATTATATATAATTTAGCATCGTGTACAATTTTCCCCATTGTTACTCCGTATTTGTGAGCTGTCGTTTTATTAATCCCTCAAATGAATGAATACATGCACTGATATTCAATAATTTTTAGACATCTGAGTTTATCTATACAAAGTTCATTATTTGGTTTTACTGTATGCATGATTATAGATATAATCTGAAAGTGTTTTGTGTAGTGGTGTTGAAATTGTTACACGGAAAGTCTTTAGCGCAACATTTTTTAGTATTAAATGTATCTATTTATTCATTAATTATTTGTTTTTTAAACATTTGTAAGCATCTGCAGTACTACTGCGCATTTTTTTATTTTGTTATTGGCATAATTCATTTGTGGAAGTCCCGTAATATACTTTGTGGAACACGAGGAGTTAAAATTAGAGTTCATGAAAAAAAATAAATAAATGAATATCCATTTAAATATTCTGGAGTAGTTACTTAGAAATCAGGCTTTCTAAATCAAAGTGTCACTTTAAACAGCATTGGGTAACGAAATAAAACTTTTACTATACAACAGCATTTATTAAAATCCAAACAAATAGTAAGTGCATGTGCTTCTTCTGTGCTGCGGATAGTTTAACATCTTGGTATCAAGTTTATAAATTATTAAATGTTCATGCAGTTATCATACAAAGTCCTTCTTTAAAGAATTTACTTTTACAAGTTTAAAAACTGAAATAAGCTCGAAACAAAGCAACATTTCTTCAGAGTTAAGTGGGCAAACCCAACATGACAACCCTTTTGCCTTTCAACTCTAGTGAAAAGCAAATAGCAGTTAGAGAAAAACGAATTTGACGTTTCCACATGCTCTTCTGCAAATTTCAAAAGCTAAGCTCGATCAAACCAATGTACGTTTCCAACTATACTTTTGCTTCAGCGTCCACTTAACAATAAGAAACTTTGAGTGCTTCCTGCTTTTTTTATGTTTCAGATATTTTACGCAGCAAATTTTTCGTTTTCAAGTCACGTAGCATTGACAGTAAAGGGACATTTCAGCGTTGGAGTTTCTTCCCTCCCCCTGCGGAGTCTCTTGAAATAGATGTGTTTTGAATTTTCTGCGGAAATGAAATGTCTTGAATGTGGGTATGTTTTGGTAAAGTGCAGTTCCCATGAAAAGTGGAATAGAAAGTGAATGTGAATATGAAACTTAGAATGACACAGCGGCATATTTCGGAGATGTTTGCAGCTAAAATGTTCGTGTATCTAGAATTTCTGAAAATCTTTAATGTATATATATGTTTTTTTTAAATATTTCGCTTTCCTGTATATAATGCAAGACTCATTCAATATAGATGTCCAAAGAGATGTAGGCGTTAACAGAAATAAATAACTTTTCAGTTTTGCACTTATTCTTGAAAAGTTGGAAATGTGTATTATTCTGACATTTAGCAAAACTTCCTTTGTAAGACAGGAATGTAATATGTCCATCTTACACACACAGAATGACAAAAGATCTAAGCATTATATTTGCTTAATTACTGATATTCAATATAATTTAAAAATGTGTTGCAATCATTTAAAACCATCTTTTGTTTCTTTCTTTTGAATTACTTCATTAAATGAAAATGGTTTAAGAATTTTTTTTTTTTTAATTTTTACCACAGTACTACGATATTTGGTGATTTCTATGGAACTGGCATTTTATGACGTTAAGTAAAATGGTTTTTGTATTTGCAGAAAAGAATATTGCACATAAATTAATAACTGTTAGTAAATTGTTTGTTGCTTTAAATAAGTTTCAAAAAGTTAATAAACAGGAAAGAAAGCGCAGAAAGTTGTATTCTTTGAAATTCTCATCCAATCTATTATATTAAAATCCGTGCGCGTCTGTGTGTTTGTTTGTTTGTGTGTTTGTAACCTC
>KK112327.1:0-41832 GCA_000611955.2 Stegodyphus mimosarum
ACAACGGTACCTAGAGCCATCCAATTTTGAATAATGTACGTTTCCACCCGAACATGCGCATCTAGAAGTCCGAATTTGGAATTTGTTCTATTATCTATTCGATATTTTGTAAAATTTTGACGAATTTTTTATGAACAAACTCAAGCGATTTAAAAGCGAGTAATGGCAACACTCTACGGGGAGAAAAACCTTTTTATCTAAAGCGCGCGGAGCTGCGTATCAGAAATTCTAAAGATATACTCATTTTAAAATTATTTTCGATATTGCTGTTGAACTGGTATTTATGGTTTAAGTGTGAAGAACATGATATTTAACAAGTAAAGGTAACACACAAAACGTTAGAAAACACGCCTTTGGACGCAATTTAAAATCTGAAACATTTCAGATTGTCAGATTCAAGATTACAGCGGTTTCGTTCTCTCTGTTCGATAGATTACTCTCAATCTTACTTGACTGGCATCGAGTACTTCTTCTAGGTCCTGAAAAATGTCGACGTTCACATTTTTCCAAAAACAAAAATAGCTAAAATCAAAGATATTAATTAAAAACGCTTAAAATGCTAATTTTCACCTTCGTTTTTTCGAGCGGCAATAGTCTCGCATGCTGGAGATAAAAATGTGCTTTATTTCGAGAAATATTTCCACTGCTCGCTTTCAAATAATAGAGTTTGTTAATGAAAATTTCTAAATTTTACAATGAAATAAAAATAGCATTGCCAAACATTAAATACATATTTTCTGATTCTAAAATTTCGTGGGAAGCCATTTCGACTGTTCCCATCTTCGTAAGTCTTTAATCAGCCGAGATAGTAATTAAAAACTCTAAAAACATTAATTTTCGCTCTCTTTTTTCCGAGTGGCAACAGTTTCGCGCGTTGGGGATAATAATGCTTTATTTCGAAAAGTGTTGCTACTGCTCGCTTTTGAATCGTAGATTTTGTTAATTAAAAATTTGTAAGTTTTACAAAATCTATATATGTAAAAGAGGAATATTTGTTTATATGTCTGTTTGTTTGTTGGCGTTATTGATTTCTGATCAATTATGATCGATGTTTTGCCACATTTAATCGACTAAAATTAAATATAGGTGAAATATTGATGGAACTTGAGCCTTTACGACCATTTGATTAGAAGCACAAAAATCATTAAAAACTGAGTGTATATATTGAGAGAGAATAAGTTTATTTTTTAGAACATTTTTATGTGGGTTCCATATTATCTCAGACTGAAAAATGTATGACTGTTTTTGCGTCGTTATTAGACAAGGATTACAACGGTATTGTTCTCTCTTTTGTTAAATAGATTACTCTCAATCTAACTTAACTCGCATCTGGTACTTCCGCTAGTTAAAAAATTTTGAAAAGTTGCATATTTTTTCTTCGCACTATCTAGCACCTAACAGTTGCTAGATATTGAACAAAACTGCCTTTAATCAGAATATTCGAACCTCGAAGCTCGCATATGAATTCTTACTTAAAATTTTCGACCAAAATAACAGACTTCTGACAGGGAGATTCGAAATTTATTAACATATTAAACCATTTAAAAGCAATATGTTGCCTCTGCTAAATATAAAACATTTTATCTTCCACGAGCCTATGTGCTGCCCTAAGGAAAAATGTGACATATTTATTATTCACATTAGGTCCAATTTATTTAAAGGTATTACATTTCCAGTGCCTGCAAACTAAAATGCTTTTACGTTCCTCGGCAAAGCATAACACATTTAACTTATTTTTCCCTTTAATCTCTGTTTAAATTAAACAATTAAAAATCGGAAAACGCAGTTCTTAATATGTTTTTATTTTTA
The DNA here is from genome assembly GCA_000611955.2 of Stegodyphus mimosarum. Lineage (NCBI taxonomy): Eukaryota > Metazoa > Arthropoda > Arachnida > Araneae > Eresidae > Stegodyphus > Stegodyphus mimosarum. The sequence goes on from KK112327.1 coordinate 1,810, forward strand.
TAATAATTATGAAATTGATTTTAAAAAATAATGTTTGGGAACATTTCAATTATTTTTATAATTTACAAAAGATTTCTTAACGCCGTATAGTACGCTAATAGATACAAAATTCTCGTTTTAATTATTATGAAATTTTTAGATATTTAAATACAAATATCTGAAATTTTATATTATAACTTGAGACTTGAGATGAAGGTGTCGTACCTAGCTTAAACCATGACAATAATTCCAACGCAAATTTATCAATATTTTTAAGTTTATTTTCTCAAGTTTACCTTATGGTTTTAGTTTTAAGCATCTTTCTTGATTTTTCTCGATGTCCTTTGAGAAAGGTTCACCAGGTTTCCTTCCATAAGTGGAGAGAAAATCACTTTTATCCAAAAATAATATACATCAAGCTCTCTCTCTCTCTCTCTATATATATATATATCACTGAAACAGAAATATTACCGCGTCCCTAATTACAGAAATCTTCAATGCAAACAAAATGGAATGAAATAATTGATAACTGAATTGACATCGGTACCAAAAAAAATAATAGAGTTCCACACTAATAACTAAATATCTTTAAGAAGCCCAGAAGGAAATAACTATGCTTATCTGTATTTCATTCTTTGAATTTAAGTGTTAAATAACACTGAAACCTAAAATGCTTTAAAACAATTATCTTCGTTTTCTTTGGGATAAAATCGAAACTAGTCGTCAAATTAAATAAACTATACATTGATATACAGTATTCGCTAGAGCTGTGCAATTCATGTTGCATGGTTAATCTACAATCGTCAGACTAAGATGGAATGAATTAGTGTAATCTAAAAACAAGATGTTTGATTTATTATTAAAAATCACTAGTATTCTTGTTAAATATCATAAGCTTGATCTCTATGGTATTACTATACCTGCCTTGTGTAAAGGCAGAGCATAATATATATCTTCGTTTGCATTAACTATTTAACCTGGCCGGGTGAGTAAATTAGAGGATGATTAAAACATTTCATTAGAATTTTTCATGTTTTTAATTCTCATGTCTAAATTAGTTTCCTTTCTATCCTAAGTTCCACATAACTAAATTCTTTTAACATCCCCTTTAATCTTTTGCAAAGTTAATTCTTAAAACAAAATTGCATATCCCCCATTTAAAAAAATATAATGAATACCAAAGCTACCCTGAATTTTTAACGAAGTGTTGGCAATGACATTTACTAATCTAGTATTAACCATGCCATTTTTAACGAAGTGTTGGCAATGACATTTACTAATCTAGTATTAACCATGCCATTTTAAACAAGCTAAACCAGAGAAAATAGATAGCAAAAAGTGTGGCAACAGGGCTAAGAATTAAATATTAACATATATGGTATTTTCAAAAACCACAAAAACATAAACAAACCCTATGTTCTAATGTTTTATTCAAACAATGATTTCAAAAATTCACAGCGAGAGAAATAATGTAAGAACCAAAATTAAAGTATCTTTTTCTACACATTTTACTATTTTACATCTGCCGATTTGATAACTTATTTGTTTGCTTTTCAAAATACTGGACGTTTTAATCTCTACCCCGCAAGAATTCTTATCATTTAAGTAGAATGCTTTCATCTATGGTGCTTAAGCATGGACACATCTCATACTAGTATATTTAGAATCCCATTTAGAACTCCATTCTAATTTCAAGAAAATGTAAACTCTTTTCTCTGCTTAAGTTATGAAATAAGAGTTTTAATTTTAGAACTGAAACTCACTAGTTTCGTTAGCAAAAATTAATTTATCACTAACTTAATAAAAAGTTATTCATAAATAAAAGAGTTTGTATAGTTACCATTATTACTATTTTTTCATGCTTAATTTTTTTATAAAAAGTATTTCATATTTTTAGAAATTAAATTATTCCCTGTTGAAAAAAATAGCATCAAATAACCGAAATAATGAATCATGAATTGTTCTGCTTGCATTGTTTCTGCATAGATATAATGTCTAAATAATTCCTTTTACTTTTTCCGGTAGTCTTGCAAAATAAAGCAAAAAACTGTAAAACCCTTTTAATTATTTGCTCGAAACGTGTCTAAGTAACCCCAAACATGCATCCAAGCAATTAACTTGCATGCCCTAAATAATAAAGCAACATAAAAGTCACTATTAAAAAATAAGTAAAAAATCGTGGCAAAACAGAAATTAATAAAAAAAATCTATAGAATCTCTTTTTTTCTCACTTTCGGCAGGAAATTACGGTAACCGACATCGGAAATATAATTTGTACCCTTTGATACTAAAATGAGTTTCAATTGTGCTGCCTAATTAAGTTTGTAAATCTTAACCGAAATTAAAACTTCTATTTCCTTTAAAAATGCTACTGAAAAAATATTTTCCGTAGTAAAGGAATTATACATGACATTTAAAGACAGTTTAATAAATATGTTTCTGCAAGTCAAATGAATACTGTTTCATTAATGATCTAAACAAATCTGATGTGGCCAGAATATGACTTCCTTGTATGGCCTGTTAAATGACACATGCATTTGCTGCACCTCATTTAAACTTATTACATCGAATTTTATTAGATATATATCTATAATTCAATTAGTTCAGTTCTCACCTCCCAGTAAGGTAAATATACCAAAATCTAAATCTTCGTTAAAAATTGAAAAATACAAGAAAACTTAAAACAACAAATACAGTTTAAAAAAGTTAAAAAATAAGTCTTACAATTAAAATTAGACTTTCTTCGTAGAAACAAGCACTTCGACCAGCAGGCAGGAAGACGCAATTTTCGGTGTACAAAATTGAACGTTAAAATTCGGTCACACTGTGCAAAAATTAAGCCAGTTTGTGCACCAACTCAAACTGGCTTAATTCACTATCCCATTAAGAGTTTAAAATGTAAACAAATGGCCGCTTGGCCTCCTCGTTAAGCTTGGCCATTTAAACTTTAAATTGTTGATTCTACAACACTGTATGCAGATTAATTAAAGACATAAAAATCTTAAACGGAAGATAAGACCAATATAATTAAATCACGTTTAAAGAAGAATCTGCACAATTTACCAAACCATAAGAATAAAAATACTGGGCTCACCGAGCAGGATAACAGAGCTGTAAAATCTCTTCTTAATCCATTTTGGATCGATTTTAAATCCATTTCATAATCCGTTTTGGAAACAGTGTCCTTTATTTTGTCCATATGTACAAATGCCCCCCCCGAAACATCGTTCAACTTTTAAACAACTTTTAAATTGTTGATAATTCTACAACTATTGCATGCAGATTAACTAAAGCCACAGATACCTTAACCGGAGAATAGGAACAACATAATTCAGCTATTTTGAAAGCAAAAAATTCACAATTTACCAACATATAAGAATAAAAAAAACTGAGATCACGGAGGCAAGTAACAGAGTGGGTATTTATATATATATATATATACATTTTCCTTTTATAATTCAAGCTTTTAAATTGAATTTCTGTGTCTTGGAAATGGTATATGGAAAGTGTATATATATATATATATGTATACTTTTCATATATATATATACTTTTGGTGCTGCCGATTGCAACCAAAAAGTGGTCCACAACCACATATTTAACAGCCTTATATATAAACTTTCAACGTTCATAGGCTATTCGTTCTTGAGTTATGCCATATACATGTATACATACGTACGTACGTACAGAGGCCACGAAAATAACCTCTTTTGTACCCATTTTAAATCAGTTTTATAATTCGTTTGGGGAAAAAGAGTCCTTTATTCTGTCCTCACAGACAGATGTCACGCAAAAACATCGCTAAATTGCAGTCGAGTTAAAGAGCGGTCAAAATACATATTTTCTTTGAAGTATGATACCCGAAATTTTTACCGATTACAGTACTTCCTTTACTTTGTACAAGGAAGTAATGAAGAAATGAGTTAGCTCTTTTTACGAGGAATAAGTTATTTAAAATACTTATATGGAAATTTATATTTTGATTTTATGCAACAACAAAAATGCTAAAACTAAAAGAACATCTAAACATAACATAATGATAAAAGATATCTTGTGGCTTTTAAATTAACCTGCATTGTGGTAGCATGCATATCTTCTGTATATTGCAACGCAGCTAGGTGGATATATATATATATATATTTGGGTATATATCATTTTACTGAGGTTAAAACAAAACAAAAAAAGTGAAATTTGATACTCTAGAGAAGTATACTTGTGTACTATGTAAATTTATGTTATCTTAATAATTAATCCATGTGCTAACTAAAGCAATTACATTTTGCTTCGAAATTTTATAGTAAATGTTTCTATTATTTGATTATGCTGCGTTTTTCTGTTAAAACAAAATAAGAAGTAATTTTAAACATATAGAAGGTTTTAGATTTTATATTACGCCAAGAGGGCGTTTTTAAACGTTTTGTGAATTACCTTTATTTGTTAAATATTATGTTCCTCTCACTTAAACCATAGTATTCAATGGAACAGGAATATCGCAAAAAAAGTAACTTCGCGCATAAAATATCCGTGCTTGAAGATGCAAGCGATGAATCACTTTGAAATCGTTGAGTTTGTTAATCAGAAATTCATTAAAGTTTTTCAAAATATAGAATAGATAGTAAAACAAATTCCGAATTCCAAATTTGAGTTTCCAGATGCCAATATTCGAGTGGAGGACTAGGTTATTCAAAATTTGATGTCTCTAGGTACCGCTCTTTTTTTCACGAGGCGAGAAATATGCATAAATTCATGTAGATTCTTCATTATTTAATTTCTTTAAATAAAATGCAGGGCTGTAATATTTGGTGGCAACAATTTGAAAAGTGAAACGTCGTTTTTAAGCGGACGACGCAAAGTGGCAAAACGAAATTAAACCCTTCTTTGGAACTTGCTCCTTTGGTTTAAAATTATTGTAAAACCTTCATTAATCAAATTAGCCAGCTGCAACCTGAATTCAATCATGTCAAAATTATCCTTCCCGGTTTTATCCTTTCCGTAGAAACCATGCAAGGATTGCCATTTAGTAGATGGACTCTATCTCAGTTAGGAGGCTTTGCATCAAAACCTCAGTCACACAGATCTTTATATATCATCGTTTTCTGATTTATGGAATTTATACACTCAAGTCGGCATTCTATCAGAATTTCATTTACCACTGTTTTATGGAACAGTTATACTGTTGTGTTCTACGGGCTCGTAGATTTGGAGTAATTGATGATGACACTTGATTGAAAAATCAAAACATAATTTATTCGCCATGACAGTTCCAAAGACACGTTTACAACCGTCGAAAAATTACGATAAACGCGCTGAAACAATTAGCAACTCAGCCTTCAGGCTATAACTGACAGCTTGACAGAAAAGCATTAAGTTCAGCTCCCGACTCGGCTGATCGCTCTCAAGCTAATCTCTGAACTCAAGACACTACTACGCCACACTGAACTCAAGATGCTACTACTCTATGCTCACAGGCAGGGTATATATAGATTTATCCTATCTTCAAGAACATTCTCGAGGAAAACATGCAAGAATGCTTTCTAGTTTTTGCTCCGTCTCTGGCATATTGCCAGTTATGTCGCGCATTTCGTCTAATGGGCGTTTTTGCGCCAAGTATGGCAAACCTGTAACTTTCTGGTAACCCTAACCCCACTTTGTATGGAAAGCTATCTTACCGCAGCTGAGCATTTCGCAACAATATAAATTAAAATCAATATTTCTTAGTCTCAAATAACAGAAAGTGAAATAGAAAATTGTTTATCTATACTATTACCTGTTGAAAATCAGCTTGAATTTTAAAAATTAAATTTCACTCCGTTTGTAAAAAAAGAGGTGAGTTTTTTTAATCTCCGGAGATTGATCTTTCCCATCAAACGCAAGCGGAAATACTTTCTATAGATTTCATGGTCTCTTAGATCTGTGAATGATATATAAATTAATTTTCATCTGTTTTTTTCCTATGTATCGACCTAAGAATTTGGCATTGTTATATAATGTCTTGAATCCAAGAACAATTATTTATTTTTTTATTGATAATACTTTCATTTCATATATTTGTCATATAGTTATATGGCTATCCAGATTTGGGAAAGCAAATCTGGCTGTCTCATATTTTCTTCTTGCTTTTTGAAAGCAGACCGCAGCAGATCTTGAAACATGCAATCAAAACTCTAGCACTAGAAGCGGAACTAGAAAATAATGGAATATTACTGAGTTAAAAAGCTCGTGTGTTTTAAATTTAGTTTAAGCTTTAGTTATTCCCTTTGCCTTTTGTCTTAAAACTAGTCCTTTATGATCCAAAATGTGTGTATGCATGGGATCTTTCATTAATAAAAGATTTTTAAATGCAATATAATGCATAAATATATAAACAAATAAATATTTGTTTTAAATTTTTACTTATATGCTTTACCTTACTCAATTATTCGCACTGAGTGTTGTCTCTTCAAGAAAGGTTATTTAGGTGAATAATAGCTTTCCGTAGATAAATACGTTACAGACATAATTGGATCAAATGAATGGTTCAATGAGAAATGAAGAAATTTACTACAATAACATTTGACGTTTATATTGCTAACTCTTTCAAAAATTTGAGTCAAATTTTCCCAAAGAACTTTCTGGTAACTTCTGCAATTTTGTCTCCAATATTGCTGCAACCCATTTTATATTTTATATAAGTACAGGAAAGACATATGCAGCTTAAATAATTTTACCCTTTTGGTAGATACTGTATGTTAAATGACTAATTCGGATGAAAACCTTAAATTTAGTTTATATTCGAAAGTTGTTTCAATAACTTTCGAAAGTAAGTAAGTCAAGAATATTAAATCATTTACTGTAGAATCCCATTTATCCCAAATTACGGAACCACAGGCTATGTCTGAGTTGATTTATCTCAATCCTTACAAGCAGCTATTTCGCGCCAGTATTGGATGAAAAATATATACGCAAATCAACAGCTAGAAACCAGAGATTCCACAGTTTCTTGTTGTTGTGCAAAATGTTCTAAGAAGCTTGTTAATCATAAATTATATATATTTATCAATTAACAATGAAATCGTTAATTAAAATTCAAGAGGACAGAGTTTGAGAATCCTGTGATTCAATGCTATCTTCCTTCATTATTTCTGCTAAGCAAAGTTCGATAACGCGAAATTTCATTGCATAGACATTGCAGTTTGGAGATATATGTACTTTAATAAATATTTACCTTTCAAGTATCGCGAGAAAGTGGGAATAGAACAACCTCGAAAATTATGTCGTCAGTGGTTGCGTAGAATGCACTGATATTTAAAATATTTTCATGGGTATGTAGTTATTTAAGAGAAAATGTAGAATTACGATTCATTTAAGTCATATGTTTTATTTTTATTAAGAGAATGAGACTTCAAAATTAACACTTTACTAATTTAAGTAATTTAAGTAATTTACTTAGATTCAAACTTTCCCTGAAACGTGATCAAATGCTGTAATTGTCTTTTATTTCTCATGTACCGTTTTAAAATTCTCTTTACTTCTAAATATGAATAAATATTTTTTCATATTATTTTCAGAATAAGTCTCGGTGTTTTCCCCATATCAGCGATTCTAAATATGTCCGTACAAGTTTATCAAATAAGAGTTTTTTAACGTTTATAAAGTTTTGTTGCATTGGCATCAGCTATCAGAGAAGTTATCATTGGCTTTGCTTAGGAAAGCGTAAGAACAATGGCTTGGAAGATACTAATAGTGCAGTAAGAAAAAATATAAAAAAGACCGTCAATTTTTTTTTAAATTTGGAATAAAGTTTTCAAGGGATTAAACATACTGTAAAGGAATTTATAATAAACCTAGACACAGTGCAAGCGTAAGATAAAGAAAGCAGGCGAACAATGAAACATTTCGTAGGAAAAAATGCAGGAAAAGAAACTCTATTTACCTTTAAAAAAGTGAAACTCGGGAGGGGGAAACTTATGAACAAACAGGAAACAAAGAAATCTGATAAAGGGACACTTTCAAATAAGTATGATAATGAAAAAAAATTACTTGAATGGAAATTTAAGGAAAGAGAATAAAGGTAACAGTTTCTTTGTACGATGCAACTCGTGAAGGAAACAGGAAAAGCAACTAACTGTTATTTAACATGCATAATAAACTGGCATTTAAGCTTCATTAAATTTTAAGAAATGTAAGATTAGTTTTAATTCATTTTCACATTGGCATAATAATTTATGAGCCTTCAATTCGAAAGTATTCCTTTCAAATAACAAAAGATTTAAAGCTGAATATTTTCCTCCGAAGTTAATGTTAATTTTTAATTTTATTTTGTTTCGAATATCTTACTAGTACTGATATAATTATTTAGCATAAGGTATCTAGCAAAATGTGAGACCACATGCATGTGAGACATTTTAACTTCTAAACAAATTTCAAACAATCAAAGTATTGTTTTTCTTTTATTAAAAAATTAATCATATCAATATTCTCCACCCTCTCTCGTTTTACGTGAAAAAACGTGCACTACGTTTTCCGTTCTTAGCACGGTTCTGCTTGATATAAGTCCAAAATGTTCTTGAAATTTGCACGACTGAATATTTGTTCAACGCTAAGTTCTGGACATATAGTTTTGGAATAAGGTTATTAAGAAATTAATCTATAAAGACAAATTTTCAGGCTGTTCAACTTAACTATATAGCATCTTTCTGTCAAACTTTACAAATTTTAAGTTTTTACATGTGCCCTCTAGCGAAAGTTTCAGTTAGTTTAGTTGTTCCTTATCCCCCAAAATATCGTTTTAGCAAACATTTTAATCTGCAATATACAAAATCAGCTCCAAAACTTTATGAGAAACAATTTTTATGAGTCGCTGGGGATACAATAATTTTAGAGGCTATAAACTTAATTCAGTTGTAGGGAATACATAATTTATAAGGGCCATGTGAAATTGAATTACATGGCATAATATTCTCCCACTTGTAGCATTTTTAAATGGGGATGGGAGACTCTTACACGTATATTTATGACTTTTTCACACACATATTATAAATTTGAAAATTTGCAATGAAATTCTTAAATATATTATTTCTCAACAATACTTGTGTACAGCCCCAAAAACATTTGCCTGATGATATGTGGGCTACTTTGTGAATATTATTAGGCACAACATTTCGTAACTGAAAATGTGAAAAATATGATCTGCGCTCCCCGGGAATCGAACTCCGGACCTTCTGATTGCTAGGCAGATGTGCTTTTCAATTGGAAGGCGAAGGAACGTGGTAAAGAGGGAGAAACACCTTACAGCATATAATATGAAGATAGTTACTTTTGTCACTGGCGATCCTAACAATGAAGAAAATTTTTGTAATTGCAACTGATGTAAGTTTAAAAATTCGTGTTTCGTACACTTTTACCAAAAGCTGTTGCCAATAGATTTCGAATTGCACGTTTCATTCGTATCCTTATGTTTCAAATACTTACGGAGTAGGCTATAAACAAAGATTTTAAGTTTTATTAAGACAATGTAGAAAGCTCTAAAACAGCTCATTAATCTAAAAAAGCTCATGCTATGAAATTACAGACTTTGATGGCCATTTATATTATCCCGAAAGAATATACGCTAAATCTACTTGTATATCAGCTACGGAGACATGCATTTTGGTTTGAGAAAACTGCATCGAATGACTAATATTAGTAAGCATGATTAGTCTACTTTTTGCATTTAAACATGTATTGAATTCATATTTTCCATGCAGTCAATAATTTTGTTTACTTAAAAACGATTACTTATATCAGATTTATTTAGGCAGGATGTATTGAGTTATTAAAATATGCAGCACTATTTAATCTAATTTTTGCACTTTATCTAGAAATGAGAAGGAAAAAAAATGAATTTTATCATAACAGGAATAGTTTCCGTTGGCATCTTTATTATTTACTAGTTAGATTTGCAGTCAAACATTTTAGACACTTATATAGCATTCTTTCTTATTTATGCACGATGTCAACATTATAAAATAGTAGGGAATATAATAAATATTTTGCTTCCATATCCACTTGCATACTTGCAAGAAGCAGCATATTTTACAATAAAATAGACAAACCTAAATATAAAACCATACTGGTGTAGTTTAAAGATTATTTGCAATTTAATTTTCAACGCAAAGGACGCAAAATACAGTTCAGAATTTCGTCGTGATGTCGGGTGGCTGTGACGAAACCATAAGACATCACGTAGGGGTTGGTGCTATTTTAGCCGATACAAGTAAATCTCCTTTTAATGGTCTCTTTCGAAGATATTTGGAAAACGATTGCGTTGTCCCTGACTCTCGCTAAATCGTGGCCCTTCGGAAATCGCTCTGAATATTAAATCGAGACTCATCCTTAAAGAGTACGTGGCTCCACTGCTCTGGTATCCAACTGCGCTGTTCACGTGCCTAATACAACCGTGCTTTGACGTGTGAGGGGACAAAGAAACAAAAACTACAGGTCGTCAGATGTACAGTCTACCTTCTTGCAGTCGACGCGACACAGTTTGGCGGGATATGGGCCGTCTTGTAACAGCAGAGAGATGCGACGCCAGCTGTTAAAGCTGTTAGTGATCTACAATGTCTTGCACATATCAACAGAAAACGATGTCTGCCGCTGTGGTAATCAGTCCAAACGAACATCTTTTGCGGGTGTTTTGATACCTTTTGTAACGAAATCCACAGCCTACTGATGACACTACAATGCATATTCAACTCTCTCCCAATAGCGGATTGTCGTGCAGCAGCTTTCAACATCCTGACAGTCTTCTAGCGCATTCCATCGTGCAAATGGTGTCTTCAATTTATGTTTTCCGCTTTAGCTACCTCGGATTATACGGAACTGTCGTTGCTTGAGAAGTGACGCATAGGCCCGGCATGCCCCTTTTTATACGTTTTGGTGTGACTGCAGGAGTGCGTTTTATACTAATTTTATTTACCTATTTGCACTCAGTGGTGTAACCTCCGCCTCATATTTAAATCGCATGTTTTAGTTACCCTTTTTACCGATTCGTACCTTTTATTTTAGTTTTTGTTGTTATTTTTGTTGCTTATTTTTTAAGCACGAGTGTATAAAGATTTGTCCAACTTCAGAAGAAGTTCATCTGTTTCCCCTATCACCGTATTTAATTTTTATGCTTCAAACAAGTTCTTTATTAATATAAATATTTTAATAAGCTTAGTTTTAATTAAAAAAACCTATTATCTGTGTCAAAGTGTCATTTTTTACTTAAAAATAACATGTAAACAGCGCAACGAGAATTCCTCGATATTATTAAAAATGTAAGCTTTTAAAGAATTTAAGAATGTTTTAATTTTTTTTTCATTTTAATCAAAATGCTCACAGAAACGTTTCAGGCCATGACATGATTTAGATGCGAAATGCGGAATGAAAAAAAAGTTTTAAAAATGTTTTCGTGTCGTCTCATTTCGTATATAGAAGAGAGATTTAAAAACACTAGGTATTTAATAACATACTTCTGTTGATATACTTTATATTTCTACTCAGATATTAGTACTCTCACCTGCTTTTAATATTATCATCAGTATTTTTACAGTTTTTAAATATTATTTCTAAGGCATCCCATTATGCATATAAATAAAACTACTTCTTAGATTTTTAAAAGTAATCGACCGTCCTGTGGCTTTGAAACCACACACTGGTATTTCTACTCAAGCAAAAAAATTATACATATGTCTCGATGTGAACAAACAGTTTAGGTATATTTTCTAAGTTATTTTTTGATGTTAATAATATGAGGAAATTTAAACTTTCATTTCCGCTATTTCGGTTTCTTTTTATTGGGGAACAATAATCTGTGTTTAATAATGAAACAAAATGTAAATGGAAATTTTAAAATTTTTAGAAGTTTTGTGACCGCTGGGTTTCATAAGAAGTGTATAATTTCTTATGAAATTCATTTCACAGTCTGAAGCAATAATAATGTTGTACTAACGTTATTTTAAGAATTAAGTTAAATAAATTCATCTATTAAATAAATAGACAGAAATATATGTTACTTTTTAAGATGAAAAGCTCTGTTGTCAAAGACATTTATCGTAATAGGGCAAATGTGATATGCCACTTGAATGTGCATTTCAGAAACTAATGCGCTGTCTAATAGTAAAATAATCAGAATGACTCTCAGAATTGGCATAGCAGACGATTTTCATTGATTAAGGTAGACAGATTTTACATATTTCTTTCTTTCTTTTGTAATTCTAAGGATGAGTCTACATTTATACATTTAGTTCGCCAGATAATGAAAACTATAATCTGCGGGAAATTCGGTTTAAAAGTATCTTTTCGAAATATTGCAAGATACCTCTTATAACCCAGATTACCATTACTTAATATAGCGTTAAAGGAAGTAGAAATGGAAGTCTTAAATTTCGGACAAATCAGAAGTTTTCAGGCAAAAGTCTTAATGATGAACGTGAGGTCATCTATTCTAATTGTGCAACAGCTGTTTGCTAACGATATGCTACTACGCTTCACCTCAAATATTCTGAAGTCTGGAAACTGCGTAATTGGGTCACGCTTCTTATATGGCACATGTATTAATTAGAAGCAATTTATTACTAAAATGGTTTCATATAAGTAAAGTAATATCCGACTTAATAAAATCGTTGCAAGTTTTCTTGCATTAAAATTAATTCAAGACTAAAGTTTACATTAATTACTGAATAACACTTGAATTGTCTCTTTCCTTTCAGTTAGCACTGATATAAAATATAAACATGCAGAACTATGATTTGACTTTCGAAGTTTTAACAGCTGCAAGAGAAAATAAGATTTTAATAACAGTCCAGAATGTTTTGAAATGGTTATTCGTTTTGAGCTATCAATTCATTATATAATAAAGCGAATACTGTGGTTAGTATGAAATAATGTAATTTGTTATACCTCTTTAAATAGATGGCTAAGCTTTGGCTCAAACATGACTAAAAGATGATACAATAAAAGGAATTGGAGAATACAAGTACAAAAAAGAAATAATGTTACAAGATAAAATAAATAATTTTACTGAACTCAAAGTACCTCAAATGTGCATAATGAGGCTTCAATTTTAATATGATACGATAATATTACATATATATAAAACAAAAATCAATCAATCATTATATTTTGCAATTCTTGATTAATTCGAATTATTATAAAACAAAAATGTCAAAATTTTGAATATCTTTAAAAAATCTTGTATTTAAAATAAACGGAATTTTAAGAATTCGCGTGTCTTATATTTACAATTAACAGAACTGCATTTATTTTTATAATAAATTTTCGGCTTAGATTTTTTGCAATGCCAGCTATCATGGTAGAATTTTCATATTTATTTTATTCCAAATAATTTAAACATTAATTTGCGCAACTTAAATTTTGAAACTGAAGTTATTTCCTAATTCAGTGGAATAATTTAGAACTGCATGAAATGAGTCTCACTAGGAAATATAATAAACCTAAAATATTATTTCTGGTATCTTCCAATCTAGTAGGCGTTAAAATCTTTTATAAGTTATGATCTGTTTTATTTTAAAAGAAAAATATTGAATATAAGAAATTAAATATTTGTGCTTCTTAACATTTTGGTACTGAATGTATTCTAGGGGCGAGTTATAAAAAACTGTGTTTTTCTTTCAAAAATCTTGCGCTTTTAGGTTTTTAATGTACATGTAATTCTTTGCAGTATATTAACAAAACACCTAATGCTTATCAGTCAGACCGTGAGAAGTGCGTTTGGTACAAAACACGAAGAAATAATTTAAATATTTCGCTTTCTTTCTTTTCTCGCTTTTCCGTTATCCCTCTGAAGATTATAATCTCGATTTCTCGTCAAGCCTGCTTCTGTTGTTCTAAGCCAAAAACGAGTATTGTAATTTTATTAGAAAGCTAAAGGTCTGGTATTTGAAACATATTGTACCACATTTTAGAGTGGTTTTAGAGAAAATAGCATGTAAGTTCAGTCTTTACATACCACTTATGCTCTAAATCCTACAGAGGACAATCTGAAAAGTCCAGGATTGCATTATGTACAAAATAACTTTTCGCATTACGTAAAAAACGTACAGAATTACTAAGTAAGCAGAATACAATTAGAAAAAATATATCATATTTAAAATCTTCCAAAACATTATAGACACTATACGAAAAATCTGCATTTCATACAATGTTGCTGATATAATTAATTATCTGTCTATCGTGCAAATAGCAAAGTCTTAATTTTTTGCTGTTTTCTGCTAATGAAACCAGAAAAAATGGTCTTCATTTACACATTTACATTTCATTCATTTACACTTCATTTTCACAGCAGGAACGATTAACGTTTCCGCAACTGTGTGATGATATCCAGTTTCAGTAATTAATGGAGACATTTCAAAAGAAGCCTTCATTATATTTTTAAATAAAGACTTCATAATTGGTTTGCTGGTTATTAATTCTTATTTATAAAGAAACATATCGGCTTATTATCGGAGGCTTTAACTTTGAGTGACTCTTTAACTTTGAAGATCTCATTGGTGCATTTGGCCTTGACAAAGGACAAATAACATACTATGGATTTTCATGAGCACTTTCCGTGAAACCATATTTTATGTAATTTGTCAGATTAATTTCAAATCCAGAACATTTTCTGTTTTTGCGTGTGTAAGCGGTCGTTTATTAGATCTATTAAAGGAACTCGTGTCTGTCTGAATGTCACTTAGCTGTTTTGTTTATTTTTATCGTCATTAACAAAAAATATTAAATTATTTATCTGTCATTAACCAGCACAATTTGTTTTCTTACTTCATTAATCATTCATCCCTTAATAATTAGATGTGATAAAATATTATAATTAATAGTAAATAAGTGCAAAAGTATACACAATATTTGAATTAATAAGTAACAAATAATTATTGAGGATGCGAATAAAGCTGTGACTCTATCAAATGTTAACTGGAATATAACATGGAATTTAGCAATGTTTTCCCGCTGTAGCCTAGACAACGGTGTCTTCGATCTTATACAGAAACTTTGGTTGGGTGTGATGCCGTGCTACAGTAATCTTGATTAAGTTTTAAGTGTGCCGAAGATAACATTAAAATAGGAACTAAACTAAGAAAAAATTTTTCAGCATCATGCATCACCTATGAAGGCGTTAAATTACTAAATCTCAACGTCCTGTGTTGTCAAGTTATTATGTACTTTCATCTTACTTTATTATATAAGATTAGCAATTTCGTGAAGTTTATCTGTGAACCGGCGTATTGCTTTCGGGACTATGCGCTAGGTGACTACCCAACATCTGGGAAACGCTACACTGTAATAAGCGTTATCTACGTACGTTAAAATACATTTATCTTCTTGAAAATAACCGCATTGTATAAATATCAGTCTTTCGTGACTTGGTGGTGATACATTTTGATGGATCAGTCACTGAGGAGTCAATTATAGAAATATTATTCATTTGAAAGGTTTAACGAACGCAGGTTGTATTTCTGTTCCAATAATCTATTTGAAAACAGGCCAATTTACGTTAACATCCCTTAATCGTACAGAGATTATGTAAAATTATCACCACATTACATTTAAATTTTACCGACAGCTCTTTATGTTAATTTCTTTCCTCTTTGTATTTTTTCTTCACAAAATGTAACAGTCCAGAGGACTCAAATTTTTAAGGTAAGCGGCGTAGGTTGAAGCTAGGTGGCAATCGTAACTGGCATGATTCTCAGTAGAAGAATGCATTTAGAGATTCTCAGCTTGCCAAGAGAACCGCTCATCCGAGCAGAGAACGCGTGACTTTGTCAAGTTGATGTTAAGAGTTACTTGCAGTATTATATCCAGTCCGATTGTAGCTACTCGTAGAATGGCTAGAGTTGTAACCCAGCCAATACATTATGCAGTTCCAGCGATAAACTGTCAACAATACGTTAAAAAATGTATTGTATTATTTTAAGTGCATACCTCACACGTTATCAGGAACAGAGAGACTTTACTTTTGAGTAACAATGTTAGACTTTACTTTTTGAGTTACATCTCACATTCGTATGCATGGTCACCAATGAATGAGTTAATTTCTAAAGGTTAGAAATTAATATTTAAAAACCTTTAGAGGTAATGAAATGATTTAAGTGCATTCTATCTATATTGAAAAACTGAAGCAGGCCCTTACTTTCCTTCCTTTCATAAGTCATAATAATTTTCTTACTTTCATAATGCCATAAATTCTTGCTCTCATATTATAAGAACAGTACTTGTGCACATTTATGCAATAAAGTATTTTATTAATTTTACTCCTGAATGACTTTTAATAATAATATGTATCTAAAACAATTTTACCCTAGTTATGTAACTTGAAATAATTATGTCCCGTACAAAAGGATTTCAATCTAACAGTAAACATTAATAACCGGAACCCTATTTTAACTTTACCGTAGTTTCATCAAAGAACTATGTTTTTGTGTCTTGCTTCTTGTGACGGATACAGACATTGCATTTAGAGATAGCAATTTAAGTGCCTAAGACACTAAGAAAAAATTAATAAAGATACGGAAACATTTATATTCAGATTACCATCTTTATTCTTAACCAGATGCAATTTTATCCAGTTTTACTCAATATACCCTCATTTTACACCGCCTTTAATCCCATACAGCCAATTACCGGAATAGCTACAGACATTGCACTTATAAATAGTAGTGTAAGTACATAATAGTCTTAGAGACAGTTAATAATGATACAAAAACATTTATGGTCAGACTCTCACCCATAATCGTAAATAAAAACAATTTCATCCAGTTTTCTCTAATTATACTCTCATTTCACATCTCCTCTAATTTGAAAGAGCCAGCATAACCAGATTACCATTTTAATTTTACTGTTGTTACATCAAAGAACTATGTTTTTGCATCTTGCGTTATAGAAAATGCATTTAGAGATAGAATTTTAAGTGCGTAATAGTGTTAGAAATAATCGACAGAGATAGGAAAACATTTATGATCAGACTACCATCCTTGTTCTTAACAAAAGCCAATTTAATCCTGCTTTCTTTCAATATACTCTAATTTTACATCGCCTATAATTTAATTTCCATTCCTGTAAATGCATTCTAAGTGCCAATGAAAATTTCACATTCATAATTCGTATAATGTGCATAATTCGTATAATGGGCGTATATAGTGCATAATTCGTTTAACTTTATATAAATTATATTTCTTAAATTTTACCCTAGTTACACAAGCATGGCCCGTAAACATATACGTCTATATTCAAGTTAGATACATAAAACATTTTTGTCTCCTCAGTAATTAATGATACCCTTTACTTAAGTAATTAAACAATTTATGAAATAATGTACTTTAGTTACAATCATTTATTTAAGTTAAGCATATAAATGAACATAGTCAAACACACTGTTCTTTGCGTAGCATTTTTGCACCACAATTTTAGAAATTCCTTAAAGCTAAATGAGTAGCATCTTCACACTAGAATTTCCCTAATATTTTTATATTCCTTACAGTATGTATATTTTAACATAACAGCAAAATGTGCATACCTCTTAGTTATTATTACCGTATATTCCAGGGTATAACGCCCGTCTTTATTGAAAAATTAGAACGCAATTTACAGGTGCGCGTTATACCCAGGATGTAAAATAATTAAAAAAAATAAGGAAAAAATCATCATACAAGAATTAGATTCTTATATGTACGTAAATACAGGTTACTTAAAAATAATGATATACCTAATGAACTTAAAATTTTCATAATCGGATAACATGAAGTTCATCTTCTGTTATATCTTTACGTACATCATCGAATTCTGTTTCATGTTCAACAATATCATCCATTCCATCTTTCACCAATACCAAACATCCTTGCTGCAACACGATTTCCATTTTCTTCCGCAAGCTGAATGAATTTGCATTCGAAACCAGCACTGTGTTTTTGACTTTCGACTGGAGCCATATTTGTTACTAAAAGAACCCTAAATCAACTTTATGTCAACTACAGCAAATGCGATTTAATAAACCTTCAAAGTTGCCTTCAAAATCACGGTTTCAAACAACTACAGAAAGAGAAAACATCTGACTCTTAATTCCGTGAATTCATTCGGGTCGGTAGGACATTCTTACCTCAAATTCTGTCCCCCGTTTCTCGAAAAACTAGAATAACATTCTTTTGTACAATTGTATTGAATACAAACCACATTCTTTGCAGAACGTTTTCCTCTGTCAAATATTTCTCCCCACGCACGTGCGCGTTATACCCTGGAATATACGGTAAGAAGAACAGCTGTTTCAAAAGAAACTCCAGCACTATGTCTTTAATAAACACACAAAACCTAATACATTTAATGAGCTTATCATGGATTTCACTTCTAATCAAATTGGTATGAGAACTTTCTAGAAAACAGTGGAAGATTTCGAAGAAAATTAATGTTAATTGGCATCTTCTCTGACTTACATCATTTATCTTTATTTATATCGATATTATTCATAATTATTATATTTACTATCGTGTTATTCAGGGAGATCATAAGTTAAACTTTCATTGTTTCTGAAATCAGCTCCTTGTGTGCTGTACCGAAGTTAGTCTCTGTTTTGTAGTGCTTATAATTGTTTTAATACCCTTTCATATTAAAAGCAAAAATAAAAATTTCACAATATGTAATAGCTTGGAACTTAGATAATGAGACAGAGAGATTAAGTCTTGCAATACATAAATAAAGACAGCCGTTAAGGGCATTTAACTAATGCAATGAAATCCGATTAAATTTAGTGGAAAATGAGAAACAAGCTTTTCGACAGAACAGATTTTAAAAACGGGCCTGAAAATGTCTCAGCAAGGGAGTTCAGATTTCATTTCTTGATTTCTGCTACTGACATCTACCCAAGGGATTAATATAATAAACGAAGAATCGTCCCAAACGTTCTGTAAAGTACAAAGAATAAAAAAATGATTAATAGAGTTATTTATCTTAAACCCGTTTATCGCCTGTTTAGATAATTGGGAAATTCTTTCGTTTACATCCCTTTGCTTTTACATATGCAATAAAAGCATACACTAATTTAGTTAAAAGACAAACATATGAATTCATTATGAAACACATTCCTTATTTCCTTTAAGACAAACATATAAATTCATTATTAAAACCGTTTCTTATTTCCTTTCATCTGTTTTTCGAACTTAAATATAGGATTGCTTAGGCTTTTAGCTTGCGGACATTTTGAGAACATTTAATCACTTGAGTTTGAAACTACACAACAGTTAAAAATTTACTATGCTTAAATATGCAAAATTAAAAAGAGTAGAAAGTATGACTGTCATGCGCACTCAGAAGCGTTTGATACAGTTTACTTGAACACTGCTTATAAGGTAACAACCAGAGGTGTATAGATGGTGCTGCTTTAAGTATTAGCATAGTAACATACTTGTAATAAATTTCTCAAAACTGCTTTCACACTTAATCGTTGTCATATTATTCTTAGATAACGCCAGTATCAGATATACGTACAAAAAGCTGAAGGATTCCCTTAGTTCAATTAATCAATTATTGAAATTGTTGTTATCTTTTCTGAACTCCTCAACTTCCCCTCGCATTTCCTTGCCAGGATGCTAATTTAAAGTTAAGTGAAGTGAATATTTAAACAAGTGAATCTTGTAGTTTATTCAGGGCGTGTTTTCGCTAGACAGCGCACTGTTCCGCGGAGTTGCTGATACTCCTTTTTGGCCATTTATCACTTCGGGTAGGTTCTCGAATCAACCTAGTTAACCTTAATTTAAAATGGTAGTTCAGCTCTACTCTTCAGCCTTGAATTTATTGTGTAACGATTCTTAAGTTCCACTGCAAGGTGCTGGTGTTTACCTAAAGCACGAAGTACGTGTCTTTCTGTTCATAGTTGATAGTTCATAGCTGATAATAGTTCATAGTTGATAGTTTCTGTTCATAGTATCCAAAGAAGAAGGGTTATTTTTACCCTTCTTCTGTGGCTGTTTTCTTTAAGCTTGTGCGAGAAGTAGTCAGGTTTCTTAGTAGTGTCTCGTACAGTTTATGAGACCGAACAGAGTAAGATTCTATAAAATTTTTAAAGATAACAGTAATAAAATATGCAACCTGAAACGTAAATTAACCAAGAGCATTAAAGGCAAATCAAAGCTTCCACAGTTTTAACATAACTTTGTAACTGGAATTTACGCCCTTTTTTCTAGTTTGCCTCTACTTCTAGTGTTACACTTTTTTTACTTCTTCGTATGATGCAAAGAAAGTATTGTAATTGCGAAAAATGTCGGGTATCGTATGTCAATCGCTCTCGAAACCATATGAAATATGTTTTTGCGTGACATCTCTACATTCCTGACAGAACAAAGGACTGTTTTGTCGCCAAAGCGAACTGTGAAATGGCTTTAAAATGGATTCAAAAGAGATATTTTCTTGATGATTGTGCATACGTATGTATCGAGTAGACGTAGCGAGTAGATGTAGAATGTTGGAATTTTGTATATGGGACTGTAATAGCATGCACTTGTATACCTCCCTTTTTTGTTGCCAATAGACTGTACACTTATATATTCACACTCTGTTACCTGTGAGCTTAGTTTTTTATTCTTATATGTTGGTAAATTGTGCATTTTTTGCATTAAAAGTGATTGCATTACGTAGTTTTTATGTTCCGGTTAAGGTTTTTATGACTATAGTCAATTTGTATGCAATTGTTGTAGCATTATCAACGATTTAAAAGTTTAAACGGCGTGTTAAACCTGACGAACAGCCATTTGTTTACATTTGGAACTAAATAGAATAGGGAAATAAGTTAGTTTCTGCGCCTTCAATGTATTTTTGCCGAGTGGGACAAAAAGTAAACTTTCCGTTTTGTGCATCGAAAAATCTGCTCCCTTGCCCGCTGGCCGAATTGCTTGCTTTTGCGCAGAAACTCTAGTTTTAATTGTAAAAATTATTTTTTAACTGTTTTAACTGTATTTGGTGTTTTATGGTCTTTCTTTTATATTTTACAATTTTTAATGAAGATGTTCTATATGTTGCTATAAATGTTCTGATGGTTTATATATTTTTGCTTTGCTGCGAAGTGAGAACTGAATTAATTGAATGAGAAATAAATCTCTAGAGATAGTCGAGGACATAAATTTAAATAAAAGGCAGCAAAACATGAGTACAAGGAATTCACGCGTTGTCCACATCAGATTTTTTTTATTCTTATCATCCTGTACAATGGCAGGTACGTGTGTGCTTTAATATGCTTGCTTATTCCTCAAAACATATTTAAATAAAAATAAGCTGCGAAAGATACATTTACTTCCTCAACATTTCAGATAAATGAATTAAAATTTTTCCTCATATGAACAGTTAATTAATTAATCAGCCGACAGCCGAAAACTGTGTGGTAGTAATAAAAATAAAAAGTAGAAATATTCTCCAAGCTCCTGTTGATAACTTACATTAATTTTTTGAGAAAATTCAACTTGGTGATAGGAGAAGCATATTCTGCAAGATTACTTTCTAATTAGAAAGAGCAGAAATTTGTAGCTGATTTTTTAATTCCTTGTACGAAGTTTTGTAATCGCGAAAAATTTCGGTAACTTCTGTCAAATCCATCAATTTGCGTCACATCTGTGCGTACGGACAGTTCCAAAACGGATTGTAAAATTAATTTAAAATAGATTCAGACTAAACATTTTCACGATGTCTGTACGTACGTATGTATTGCGCGTAACTCAAAGCCCAGCAACCTCAGAATGTTAAAATTTTGTATACGGGACTATTATAACATGTAATTGTGCACTTCCTTTTTTCTGTTGCAATCGGCCGTAGGAAACGTGTATATATGTATATATATTCAGTTTTTTTATTCTTATATGTTGCTAAGTTGTGCATATTTTGCTTTAAAAATGATTGAATTATGTTGTTCTTATGTTTCGGTTAAGGTTTCTATGCCTTTAGTTAATTTGCATTCAGCAGTTGCAGAATTACCAAGAATTTAAAAGCTGTTTAAGCTGCACTAAGCATAACGAGGTCTCGATTTGTTTACGTTACAAAATCTTGCTACTAGTAAATTAAGTGTGTTTGCGCACCAGCTTCGGTGTCTTTGCGGTGTCGGACCAAAAGTAAACTGTCAGTTTTGTGCACCGAAAAACCTATCTTCCTGCCCTCAGTCCGAATTGCTCGTTTTGGCATAGCTACTCTCATTTTAATTGTAACAATATTTTTTAGTTATTTTAAAATGTATTTGGTGTTTTATGCTTTTCCGTATTTTACAAATTTTAATGAAATAATTCTGAGGTTTTATGTATTTTTGTTTTGCTGTAACGTGAGACCTGAACCGATTGAATAAGAAATATATGTCTGATGAAATTAGAGGTAAAAAATTTAAATGAAGTGCAGCAAAACTGTATATAATTTAATAAGCCGTACAAGGAAGTCACGTTGTGTCCACATCACATTTTGATTTCCTTAGAAATAAGTGGTTGAGTAAATGAATGTAAGAATTTAAAGCATCAAATATTTATATAAGGAAGGAAATAAAGTTTGAATATCACTTCACGTATCACCTCAGTCATGATTATTGATCTCTTACTAAATACTTTGTAAATAGATATTTTATGAACATAATGATACTTTTCAAATAAGGTTGATGAATATATAATATATCAGTTATATAATAATATCAGTTTTCGTGATCTAAGAGCCTGCTTGTTTTGCAAGCAACGAAAAGAGTGCGTCTAGCAAGTCCAAGATCGTCGTAATCTCTTTTGTTCCTGGAAGAATGCAAGCCTGCGAAGAATAATTGGTTGTAGTTCCTCCGAGAAATGGGTTTCTGCTCGTCTTTCTTATAGGCAGTACGAAACTTTTGTGGTAGACAGAACTTTTTCTAGGAGTCTTCTTTTTTACAAATTAGGGACGATATCATTTGAAAGTTTCAGACATCTTTGTTAAGTTAATGGAAACGAAGAAGGAAATGGTTGCAGTTGCATACCAAATTCCGGCTATTTTAGAATTTGACTGTACAACACAGCAAAAACGCATGACATTTAAAGAGTTAAAACAGAATAAAAAGTTGTTTCGTCTGTGGGAAGTACTCAGTAGACAAAACAATGCAACCGTTCTTTATTGGAAATAATAGGTTTTATTAATAGTGTGGAGATCTATCATGGTAGTCGTTATTAAATCTTGCTTGAACAGTAAAGTAATTTGTTATCATTCATCGCACAATAAAGTTTTTATGAAAGTGAAAGAAGTTACGCAGTCAGTGCTCTTCAAACATCTTCCGAAAATCTTAAATGAGAAAAGATGCAAGCATTGCTGTTTTTGCCATCTTATTGTTCATTTATTAGTTCGAGATTTGTCTACATGTACGAATGGGAGTTCTGGGAAATCTCATCTGGGAAAAGGACCTATCTCATGCTTTACTGTTTAAATATCTTGAAAAATCTCCGATATAGAAGTTAACATATTCCAGCTCTAATACAGTGTTTAGTAAATAAATCCTGCAGCAAGGATCTAGTACTTCTGAAACGTCACTGTGCATGAAATGATGATACATTGGAAAAAAATATACTTAGGATCCAAAACGCAGTTTCCAGCAATAATAATCTAATCATAATGACATATTTTACGCAATCTTCAAATTTAATACTAAAAGCAAGTGTTTTGTGTTTAAAATCTAATCACTTATAATTATCTAATATAGAAAATTAGAGAGTAATTCTTAACTAACAAACTATTTAAATTGGCTTAATTATTAAGTAAACACAGCTTCAGATTTTTAATATCAGGTATTAAATTTTAAATAAGATTGGCAGCATAGTTGTCCCTGGAATAATTTATATGTAAATTAAAAATCTGATAAGTTTGTGCAGCTTTTATAATAGGCAGCTTAATGCAAAAAATCCTAGAAAACATTTCTTTAAAATCCTCTAACTTCATTTACCTAGAACCTAGAATTACCTAGAAATTTTAATGGAATTTGGAAAATGCTTTGCAAATTAAGTACTATAGACCTTTTTTTTTGGTCTGTACTTTCTGTTTAAATCCAAGCTTGCGTTACTTTTACATGGGTTTTTAAGTCATTTAAGTTATATGAGTCAAAATTGTTGTTTTTAGTCCTCTTTACCACATAAAATTTTATAATTTCTCTTAGGCAAATAAAAGGCAATGTTCTTATAAAATTACAAATTAGAGTTTAGATACTCAGATTGAAAAAATTAATGTGACTTAAATTCAAAAGATTGAAGCAAATATGAAGCAAGGAAAGAAGCTAAAATGTGAAAGAATGATTATCACAATCTAGAAGAGGATGGACTTTGGGCGTCGTGCGGGCCGCATGCTGTATTTTCTCTACCATATGTTGTTGTATTTTCTGTGTTTTATTTAATCTTTCCTTCGATTTTTTGGTTAAAAGGCTCAATTTTTAGGCCTCGATTATATTAACGAAATTTCGTCATTGACGCCGGACTTTTTTAATGTGTACTTGTAGTTACAGTTTGAAACGTCTTCAGAATTCATCTTCTGGACGTGTCGAAATTATAGTTAGTATCACTGGTATAATCAATATCACTGGTTGCATGTTCCTTTCGCTTTTTCAGTTTTTCCTTTCTTTCTTCTTTATTAATTTGCATTAGCATATTTTAAGACTTACATATTACGCAGCGTATTCCAAATGGACATGCAGTTCGTTATTCAGTTTGGCATTTTATATACATTTTGTTTTATGTGAAAGTATTTTGAAAGATTATTTGAAATTGATACCACAAGAATCTTTAAAAAAATTGTAAGCCATTATTCAAGAACATATTCCTAAAGCGTTATTGAACATAATGTTTTACTAGGATCGTGGCCACAAATCGTAAATTAAACAGATCCTTGAGGAAGCAGAAGTTGATCCCATAAAGTTCAGTGCCTGTCTTAAAAGAGAACTTGGCAACACTCTTTTATCTTTATAACTGAATTTACAGTTTATAATCTTCTGTCATGCAGATAACTACATCACATTTCATTCCATTTGTTAAAAGAATGTTTTAGCAAAATGCTTAGTAAAAACTATAAAATGTTTTAATGGAATTTGTAATATGCTTTGCAAATTAAGTACTACACACTTTTTTGTCTGTACTTTCTGCTTTAATCTAAGTTTGCTTTATTTTTACATGGGTGTTTGATTAACATTTTACTCCATATTTATGATATTTGCTAAAATCTTCGCTTTATTGGTTGAGTAAATAACAATCAGGAGGAATTTCAGATCGTCGAAAACATGCACGATGTTTAAGTAAATGTATCTATTTGCATACCATTCGTGTGTTTATTAAGAATAAAAACACAGTATGCGGAAACAAGGAAATATAAATGCATAAATATTTACAGAAATAACTAAAGATGATACATAATTTCTTTATTCACCCAGATGAAGCAAATTTCAAATATTCAAAGCTATGAGACTGGTAATGCTCTCACAAAAGATACTGGTTTACATATGATTGCGTAACTACTGTAAACTGCAGTTCTTGAAAAACTGAGTTATGTTTTAAGGCTATTTAGAAGCAAGTAGAGAATATTCTGATTTATTAATTCTGAGAGATTTTGGAAAGGTATTAGAAGTAAGTAATCATGTTTTTAAATGCCGAGTTTGCTGAATGTAAAATTACTATAAAAATGTATTACTACTTTAAGGTGATAAATATTTAGGTTTTGAAATTTTTTCGAAATTATTGTAAAAGACCATAAGAGTTTTCGGACAAAGAAAGGTAAAATTATCTGTGGCGTCAACGAGATTTGAGCTACATATTATCCAATGATATACATGGGCATATTAATCACTTATACCAGAAGCTCATTAGCGGTCGAGCAGTGAAGTCACTGAAACACTAGCAGTTCGGACCAAATGGGCTGGCTGCATGGGCGTTTTCGTGACTTTCCATGAGTTACGTTCCCTGCGAAAGCACCTTTTATCTTCATAGCCCTCGTGCACTTTACAACAATCAACTAAACCAAAACAAATCACTTATACCAAAAGAGAATGAAAGAATGCGATAATTCCTGCCCTAATGGTCCATACAGATGAATAATTCTCGCATTCTTCAGCTGAATATAGCTGCAGATGTGGAAATTAAGAATAATTTGACAGTTTTTATACTTTAGATCAAATGCTAAAATATATGATTATAAGCTGATTTCACCCATTAGTATATAATCTTTGTCGTCATTTTGGCTCCCAGTGACCTGATAAATTGATTGCATGGCAACTTGAAACTTTCTGTACATATAAATTAAACACTCTGGAGTTTTCATTAGGAAGCCCAGTACAAATATATCTCCTACAAATTAGGTAACCTCATGGTATTGGAATATAATTAAATAACTCTTATTTAACCGTTAACTTGAACGCAAAATATTTGCAAAAATGCTGATATAAATGCTGAGACGATTGTTTTTTACTGAATAATTTCCATTTCAATCACCAATTTCTGATGATATTCAAATAAAGTGACTGTAGCAAAATACGCGAAGGTTATCTATCGTTAAGTTAATACTTGTGTTGTAAGATTATATAGCAAAAATTGTCTCATATATGAGCTAAATCTGTGAAATATTGTATGTTGCAAAACCTTCCAAAGACAATCGCTAACTATTCCAAAAGAATTTACCTGTTTGTGAAAGTGGTCATTTTAAAAAAAACATAATCATCTGTGATTTCATTATTATGCTTTGTAGAGCTATCAGGTTTTTTTATGCAAGAGACGTGAAAAATGTGCAATTCCCTCGCGGGATTTGAACACTGGACCTCTCGAAAACGTCTCAGGTACGTTTCCAATTACACCATGAACGCATGCGGAAAGGAGCAAGAAAACATTTCATGTACTTCCCCTTTTTGAAAGGCGACTGCGGATTAGAAGATCCAATCTCCAGATCCTGGTGGTGACAAATTATCATCCACCACCTTTTAATTCAGGCGCCACTTATAGAGTCCTTAGGTTCTTCTGAAGCACGAGAAGTGAAAAATGTGCTGCGTCTTGGCAGAGGCTTGAACCCCGAAAACAGGTAGAGTGTGCTGCCAGTTTCACCTCGAAGGCATGCGGAAGGATGGAGGATGGAGAAAATACCTTATAAGTTGCAGAAACTCTGGTAATCATCCTAATGCTATGAGAGAATTCACCGTAAAATGTCACAGCTTATTTTCCGCAGTGGCATATCTATAACTCGGAACGCTTAATTAATGTAATTAATTAATACTATATAGTATTGATTAATTATATATGCTAATAATTTAAAGCATAATATTCGTAAACTATGACTTAAGCTTTATTTCCTGGGAAATTCATCACTTCTCGTGATAATTTAATTAATGCTTTACAGAGTCATTACTTGAGTCTCTTGTAAATTTGATATTATAATCGTCTGCGGTAATCGTCTTGTGTTGTGCCAAATTTAAGTATTTAGAGTTATATTCAAACATGAGAACTAATTCATTATGTGAATCGTATTTCTTTCACTGTTATGTTCTGCCATAACTAAATGCATTATCCTAAAGAGGAAAGATAAAATAAAACAAAGCAGGAATTTTGTTTTGTCTAGTTATCAACTTCCTGCTTTATTCTACTTTCAAAAGATGCTGTATTAATATCAGCGGAATTGCTTGCAATGATAGGTTTCTTTACGTTGTGCTAATTATGGCCCTCTAACATTGCTGCTACTCTATGTTACTGCATTCTAGTGTCCTTTTACCTATGATTTATTTTATTACTTAGTATTAATTAAAGATTCTGTATTTCATCTTTTTTCACAGTAATGAAATATGAAAAAATGATGAGGACATTTGCTTCTTTTCAACAAAGTTTTAATTTAACACAAACTTTGATTAAGTAAATTCGTTTGGTTCTGTAAACATGGTATTTAAATTCAGTCTCACAAAATTCATATTACGTTTATTGTTTCAAACCTTTTGCAACTATTATTAGATTAATAATTTTTACGCATATAGAGTCCAGATTTAACTATGTGATTTCATTAATTAATAGCGCATGTAAAGCACATAAAACATATCAGTAAAACAATTATAAACATTAAGATGCTGAATTCTTAAAAATAAATGCTACAAATGAGTGCTTCTGAACTTCCTAGAAATGTAAACAAGAATCGTTTCGGAAACAGCTGAAAAATTTAAATATTTATTGAAGTATCATGTGTAATGATAGAATTTTGTCCTGGCAATTCCAAAAAAATATTTTTTTATCTTGCTTAAAATGCCATACCGAACAAGGCCTCTAAATAATTTTCTTATAAATGTTTTACTTTTGAGGAAGATATTGGACCTGGTCTTGGACTTCCTAAAAGAGAATCAGCTAATGGATTGTTTAGCTAATAAATAGCATCAGCTGATCTTATCAGCTAATTGTTTTAGCTAATGGTGTCAATTATAATTGTTTTAGCTAATAGTAATCGTTAGCGAATAATATCAGGTGATAATTGTTAGCTAATAGTATCAGCTAATAGATAGATTTTATGGTGTACCTTTGAATAAAAATCAACATAACCAAAAAAAAAATAATAAGTTGCGATTTCAGTGTACCTTGTTTGGCCGACTTGCTAAAGATAAAATTTCTTACATTATTCTTTATTCTAAATATACTTTTAAATATTCTAAATGTTCTACTTGTTTTTACTTCAAGTTTTGCCTTTTTGTTTGCTTGCAAGATTAATATTATGAGAATTTTCAAAGATTTCATAGTTATATTTCCAATAAAATAGTAACATACACAAAAATTTACAAATAACATACGCAAACAGAACATCTATTATGTATGATGAATGTCTAATGCTTGGATAGGACTTTAATTATTGAATGGCAAACTTGGCTTTTAAAGATGAATTGTTGATTAAATTAATCCTGAACTATATTTAAAAAAAGCATTGAATTAAGAATTTCTTCATTAAGTAGGATTTTCTTTTCTCATTTTCTGCCAAATATATCACAAGCTTAGAGTAACAAGTTAAGATAACAGTATAAGAAATTTACAGAATCGTAGCAGATTTAAGACATAATTAGAAAATATTTCTCTCTAAGAGAAATATCAATATAAATGGCATTGATTTGATTTAAATATAAAATAATTTAAAATATAAACTGGTAAGAATTTTTTAAATAGTCTTGTTAGTCTCTTGAAGCTAATATTAAATTGGTGGCCAAAATGTACCCAGGTGTTTTAAAGTAGCGTGGAATATATTCATCTGTTGGAAACGAAGAACGCAACTTAAAGGAATATAGTCTGAAACCTCTTCGCCTTTACTGCAAGTACAAATTTCTCTTGTAGCAAGTGCAAATAACTTTAAGAAACTTTTAATGTACAATCAAAATTCTAATTAATGTTAAATTTCTTGGAAACAACAGGTTTTTGAATAACTGTTTTATTTATTTAAATATTATCATTTTACATATATTTACCTAGATTGTTAAACGTTTGGCAAGACACTTTTTTATTTTACAGATATTTAAAAAGGAAAAGATAAAAAATACAAGATACTGATTTAAGTATTCTGAAAAGAAAAAAATGCTAGTTTTCGTTATGTATAATTTTCACCTCGTATTATGTAAAATATAAAGAAATCCATTTATTTCAACTAAACGGTGTATGGCAACTTAATATGGTTGCGCGATGCGCCGTTGCAAACTGTTGAAAATACATGAAACCATATTGGAAAAGGTCATTTTGTAGAATACACAAAGGTCACGGATGCTGTTCAAGGAAAAAGAGCATAATATGTAAAATATTGGAAGCATCGTTTCTTGAAAGAGCAACTATCCTTGTTGTGTAAAAGTTAGTTGAAATGTCTATGAAGTACACTTTTTGCTTCGAAAAATATAGCTAGCACACAGGATAAAGTTCTCAGCTCAAAGTGGCGAATATGTTTTAGTGTAAAACTGTTTTTAGACGTTGGTGAAAATAATTAATAACCAAGGAATATTTTCAGAAGAACAAACTAATTAAAATAAGAAGAAACAATACATGTTTTTAAATATACTTTAAATTTGTTTTGACTTGTTATGTAGCTAAAATAGATATTAGTATTAGGGATAGTCAATTTTTGTTAGTTAACTTATAGTATTTATAAAAATATATTGCATATTAAACCAGAAATATCTGTAGATTTGTCCAGAATCTACGCTATGAAAATGAATTTGGCATTGGCAATCGTTACAATAAGTACGCGCCAATTTTCAAAGCCATTCCGAGTAATGTTGAATTTAAAATAATAAAGCAATCACTTTCTCATAGTTTTTGTTTTTATTAAATACATACTAATATGTAATAAAGATGTAATATTTCCATGCGTGTTCCTGAATAGAACCTTAAACATATTTTTAAAATTGATGAGTGACTAAATCCAATAATATATTTCCTTACCATGCATTTATTTTTTGTTCTATCTTCAAAGTGCTCAGCCTAAAAATGCAGGTAGGTTTGAATTTGAAGGCAATGATTTTATAAATCGCTTTGAATGGCAAATCTTTTCGATGCAACTATTCTTACCAGCCATTTTTGTTTTATTCAAGTTTCAATTCAAGTATGCTCATTTAAAAAGTGATTTAATTGGAATTAGAAAATAGATTTTAGGTTTTTTAAAAAACATTCCTTCTGATGTCGTCTGCTCAGTGTGAAATAAATTGCACATATTCCATAAATAAAAATTAAATACTTTTTTCAGACAAAATTAAGCTTAAGTAAATTTTCAGCCATATTATTTCACAAATGATTAGAAAATTTAAACCACTTAACACAAAAGCCGCTTTAAAATCGCTCTGCGCTTCTTTAAAAACTTCAAAAACTTAAAGATGATATATGCAGATACGTATAAACTTTACTTACCTCTTAGAAAGGGATGAATTTCTGTGTTCAGAGTCTCTTCTTCGAAGATATTCAGGACCAGGATTCTCAGAGGATGAAAATACGGGATATAATGGTCAAGAGTTGGAATTCCAGGATACACGCTTTCTTATATTCGGAGACTTTTACCCAGGGTTGCCAGCTCCGCGCGCTTGGCATCGCTGCCGCCAACACGACACGAAAAAACGCCAAGCTGCTTATCATTTGAGGATGAGATAGGCATATTATTTTGTGAGGACAGATTTCATTTCATTTATGACTGTCCAATCAAAAAGATTTTGTCTTTCGGTTATAAATATTTATAACCAATTAATAAATATTTATGAGGCCTATAGAGAAAACTTCTGATTATATAGAATACATATTAACTAAATTTATATCCAATACGTTTATTAGGTTGCTTTAAATGAAATGAACTGAAATTTTCGAGTCAAATAGTTCAGTCAAGGTTAAAATTTTGCCTCCCTTTAAATTTCATTAGATGCGTTTAATTTAACATCAAATTTCGGTTTAAAAAGTTATTCAGTTTCTGGCATTTAGGAACGTACTTTTTTTTAAATTCTTATGACTGATTATAATTTGGTGTGCTATAAATTAAAGGAATTACGCATTTAATAACAATAAAAAATAAGGAAAAATATCTGAATACGGTTCTTTGCAATAAATAAATAAAAGAAATAAAAGTGAAAGCCAAAAAGAAATAATCCGATTTGTAACAGAAAGAAATAAATTAATAATTTGTTTTTTAAATAAATGCTCATGCATTGATCTATACGTAATAGCATTATTTAAAATGTAAATAAATAATGGAATAAATAGAGCATTCATATAATTTTATTTAAACTGTACCTACAATTAAAGTTAATGCTTATTTGGAGGCTGGGATAAAAAAAAAAAACAAGCCACTTAAATTTGACACTTGTTAAACACTTCCAATATTTTCAACATAATTTTAACTCTGAAATGGGTACAAAATGTAAAATTTACGGGGTACATTTAGATACAATCATGAGATATCTCTCTCTAAGCATCATATCCTCAAATTACATTTTTGAACATATTTGGTATTATAGTTTAGTAATAATATTTTATTCCAAACTATATGGACTTGACAATACACTTAATATACATTATTGACTTAGTTCTCAAATACATGACCACTGTATCATAACAATAGTATTTGATACTATTCTTTCTTAGTTAAAGTATTTTTCATATTTTAACTTATAGAATATATATACTCTTCCTTATAACTGCACCTGAAATGTTGGTGAAAAATATAAAAGCATTACTAGCTGGCGCACATGAACGTAAAAAAAATAATGCTTAGCACGAATTTTATTCATATGATAAGACATTGTTAAAACATGTTATTTAATAGGCAGTGTCGACACAGAGTGCATGTAAAAGCTTGTATAAGTTAAAAGCATTTTTTTTATGTGACTTACACAAATAACAATAAAATAATGCAAATTTTATTATTTATGCATCTATGGAGAGGCAAAGCATTCATATTTAAATATAAGAATATTATTTAAAATTTTCTCACTTTTATTCGAATGTATTTTATATTCAATTAGAATATTAATTTCTTATAAGATTACATAGTTAACTAGAGGGATTTTCTATGTCCGTTTAGAGATATTAGACTACAAATAGGGATATTAAACTCGAAGCGGCAGTTTTAGCCTAAAAGAGACATTTGTCCCGAATGGGATGTTAGTTTTGAAACGGCATTTTATGTTGAATCACTATAAATGACGTATTATTTTTCAAATTGTTGCCACTTAATATTATCGACCTGAGTTGTATTTAAAGAAATTAATAAAGAATCAGCATAAATGTATGTAACGTTCTCGCACTATCAAAGGAACAACGGTACCTAGAGCAATCCAATTTTGAATAACGTAGTCCTCCATCCGAACATAGGCACCTTGAGGACCGAATTTTGAATTTCGAATTTGTTTGGTTACTTATTCATACTTTGTACAACTTTAACAAATTTTTGATTAACAAACCCAAAGATTTAAAAGCGAGCAATGGCAACACTGTATGAAAAAAAAAACATTTTTATTTCTAGCGCGCGAGACTGTTTATCGGAAATTTTAAACATATGCTGCTATTAAATATATTCGGATTTCGCTGTTAAATAGAATTTTATCAGTTTAAGCGATAAGAATGGGATATTCAATAATTAAAATAAATGCGCAAAACATTAATAAAAGGAACCCCAAAAATTTATGAAGTAAAAAATCTGAAAATTTCAAATTTGATATTACGCCTAAAGGGCGTTAATGTTTTGTGTATTACCTTTATTTATTAAAAATTTTGTTCTTCGCACTTAAGGCATAAAATTCAATTCAACAATAGCATCAAAAAATATTTAAAAACAGCATATGTTTTAAGAATTTTCAATACGCAATCTCACGCGCTGTAGAGAAGATTTTTTTTTCCGTATGGTGTTGTCATTGCTCATTTTGAAATGTTTGAGATTGTTTATCAAAAATTCGTTAAAGTTTTACAAAATCTGAAATAGATAATAAAACAAATTCCAAATTTTGGCTTCCGGATGCCCATATTCAATTACGTTCTTCAAAATTTGATGTATGTAGATACTTATGTTATTATTAATGCGAGAAACGTAACATATATTTATAAAAATTCGTTATTATTTATTTTCTATGTAATATAATGTTTCTATAATATAATGTAGGGCTCTAATATTTGGTGGTAGAACTTTTAAAAGTGAAACATCGTTTTTTAGGTTATGACGCAAAATGAAGAAACGAAATTAATAGCCCTCCTGAGCAAATTGCCTCTTTGGTCTAGTATAAAAAAGGCAAAAAAAGGTTTTGTAAAGCTATCTTAGTAAGAAAATTGAGCATTTACATGATAAACTGAGAAAAGACTAAAAAAAAAAAAAACAGAACTATGTATGTCGACACATAATTATGCCTTGCGAATTCTAAACGTATACTGCTATGCTGCTTTTAAATGTTTGTAGTTTTGCTGTTGAATTGTATGTGGTGTTAAGTGCGAAGAAATGATGCTTAATAGTAAAGCTAAAAAGACCAAAAAATGCGAGTTAGCAGAAATCAGTGTAACAACAGACTGGTAGGCTGCGAGCTCAGCGAGAGCGTAAAAATCCTTACCATACGGTTTTGGGCCACGGTTAAAATCTGAAATCATTCAAATTTTTGTTTCATTTTTTATTTGCTCACTTTCATTCGAATTCGACTACATATATTCAATTAGAGTATTAGTCTCTTATAAGATTATATAATTTTTGTTATATAATAAGGCATCTTACTTCAATTTATACTTAGAGTTTATTTTTCTAGTGAAAATTTTAATAATCTTTCAGCATAACATCTGGAAGTTTTCCAACCTTCACACCGAAAGTATTTTATACGTGCATTTGAAAATAAACGTTAATCGATAAATTGATCAGAGACAGTTGTATTCAGTCTTATTGTTCCTTTTTCCGCTTTTAAAAATATTATTACTGCTGATAGCCATTTGCTTTCGATGTAGTCTCCCCTGCAGTTTAATAAAAAATAATGCTGACAGTTTTAAACAAATTGTGCATTCTGTTGAATTACTTAGAAATATTTCATATGCATCTAAAATGAATTATTCCCCAAAACTACCCACGTTATTTTAAATACAGGATAGAAGTGCATGAATAATCAATCACACAATAAAATGAGTTACAATTTCATTAAACATTATTTTTAAACATATTTTCCATTGCACATTTTGATGTACTTAAGCTTTTAAAAAATATGATATTTATTAAAATAAATTATATTACTTTATGCTTACTTATGAATAAAAACAGTTTCTTTCAAATTTAAAAACAAAATGTTTTTAAAAGTTCTTAAGACTGGATACATCTTTTAATGGTTATATTTGAATATTTAAGACTACGGGCAAGTGGTGCATTTTATGAAAAACTCAAATTAGTTTTGTTTATTATTCTTTCAAAAAAAAGTTTGCCAAAAATGTCGGCATAAAACATAACATTTTTAGTAAAATTATATGCGAAACTTAAATATTCATGTAGATTTTGTGACAGCAATGGAAAGTTACAAAAAGAAAAAAAATCCCATAGACGATTTGAAGAAGGGAAGAAAATTTACCTTTTACCTTGAAAAGTACCTGAGTTATAGATTAAATATTTGGGAAATAGCATAAACATTTTGCTAGATTTTCAAACGATTTCGCATTTTGCCTATGAATTTTGATAGCAATTAATGTAGATTTGTCATATTCCTGAAGCAATGGAGTCAGGAATAACAGTTGTTTTCGGGGGGGGGATTACTAAGAAAAGGAATGTAAAACAATAGGTTCTTGTATAAAATTTGAACCCATCAAGCGCTGTTCTGGTTTTCCTAATTTTATATTTTACATAAGCCTCTACAGTTTGCATACTTCTTATATAACAAATGTACGTAGTATTAATTATGAGTTTCAAGCTCCGTGTAGCAAAATACTGAAAAATAGCACTAGAAGCCGAGTTCCTATATATCACCATTGTACTCTAGGAACTGCGTTGTGAATAGGATATCGCCACTCTTATTGCTATTAATTCCTTGGTACACTGAATTATCTCCCCATTAAAGAATATACAATTTGATCTTCTTCCAGATGACAAAAGCAGTAACTTGTACCTGAATCTTTCTTAAAGCCATCTGTATGCAAAGAGATGTCCTGTTGGAGATATTTTAGTTAAATAAAGAAGATATTCTACTGTAAATTGTGATGTGCCAGACAGCAGATACTTGCGGAATTATGATTTTCGCTCTTCCAACGGAAACAAATCCGTTCCCTTAGATTAGTTGCCAAATTAAGTCTTGCGGCTCTCACAAACGTAGCCCCTCGTTGAGCCACCAGATCAAGTGGACGAAAGCCATCAATAACTTTCAGGGCAGCTGTTTGGATAGTACGATATGCTCTGCATATGAATAACAGTTGCTGTCGTTGCATTGTGGGCAGTTCGCTCCTCTTATGCAAAGTCATTTTACTTCTCCAGATAGAAGTTGCATAAAGAACTATATGCTCTGTATCTGTCTGATACCACGCTCTCAGCATTGGTGATGGAATGCCCCATTTTAATGATACTGTACCTGGCATGGTGTTAGTAAGACTAGTAAATGTATCCCTTCTATAGTTGGAGTGTGGCATCCATGATGAACGGTTGTCTGTAATGAGAGCTAAGTATCTGAATTCAGCAAAAAATGTAATAGGCAAACCGAAACGTTTATAAAAAAGACAAAAAACAGGGTAAACTAACTAATCAATTTTAACTGCCAATCTTTGTCTTCTAAAGTTTGAAACTTGAGTATTATTTAGCTTTAATTTAATTTGCTCTCTTATAGAAGGTTGTGGAAAAAAGGAGCATAGAAGAGCAAAAATAGTAACTTAAATAATTAACTAAGATAATGCCTTATATAACAATATTAATATTTTGAAAATATTGCGAAGTATAAACGAACATTATGAGAGAAACGGAAAGCCAGTTCGTATATAATATGCCTAATTAAATACATTTTGCCGTTGTTAAATATACACAGGTTGTTTCAAAAGTATTGCACAAAAAATACCTCTTAAGCTTTGGTCATGTATACACCGTTCCAACTTAAGAAATGAATCAAATAAGATACATTTCCAAACTATGGAATTTCGATCACTTGACTCGTTTTAAACCACTTACCTACGAACAAAGTTCCGATTAGTAAGTTATATTTTAATTATCTAACTATCTCGTAGACTTAACACCCGACACATAATATGAAAAATTCATCCACAAAACATTTAACTTTGCATGAAATTTACCGATTTTGATCTGCAGAAACGAAGATTTCGGGTATAATGTATTAAATTAGTTTAATTCTAAAATACCTGGAAAGTAACACTTTTCGAATTTGAAAGAATATTTCAATGACAAGAGTGAGGTTCAATAATTCAGTGTACCAAGGAGAATTAATAACAATAAGAGTGGCGATTTCCTATTCACAACGCAGTCCTCAGAGTACAATGGTGATATATAGTGATTTGGTTTCCAGTCTTGCTGCAATCTCAGCAGCGTGAACCCGAAGTCTTAGTTATTCAGATGAGTAAAATACTGCTTGAGTGTCCAGCCTATATGAAGCATAATTTGTCCTGGTTGCCGGCTTGCAGGTTTTCTGAGAAAAGAGCACGCAAATATGATTGCGAAGAATGTGGCAAATAATTCATCCCTTCTGAAGCATGCCGTTTCACTTCCAGTCGCAATTCTGAAACAGTCCATCCTTAAGTATCTTCTTGCGCAGTGGCAAGAACGCTGGGACTCAGCTGCGACAGGCGATAAGTTAGTACTAACGTACATCGATTAATACATGGATACGTCGACATAAGTTAGTACAGAACTGAAAACTGATAAAGCAACTCTCATTCAGTTTCTAATCGGTCACTTTTATGTTTTGTCTAACTCGATTTGGGTATAGTGATACGGACATATATAACTGTGGCGAGATTAGCAAGCCCAATCGCTTCAAAAAAATTCAGGTGTTATGCACACTTTCGTCAGGCTCTGGGCTTGTGGCCGCATCCTGTGTATGACTCGTGACGATAAGCATGACGTCCCTGACATAGCATGGTAATTTACGATAGGTGAGATGAAATCTCTGGAATTACATGATGAATGAACATTTCGCATATACAAAATCCATTAGTCGGTGGCGAACAATGTCAGAAGATGATGCTAAAGCAGTGATGACTACTGTATCAGCGGAGCAGATGAAATGGTATGTTACTGTCTGGTCGGGTGGCGCTCAAATGGTCGAAGCATGGATGAAAGTGAAGTCCTTTGGTCGAGGGGTGGAGCTACTGGTTGGCTAAGAACGCTCAGAACTGGATGTCTCTTTACTTGGACCATCATTGCAAACTATCGGTTCCAGAACAGTGGACGGCTTGAACAGAGAATACCCTTTCTAATAAAGCTGCACAGTTTTAGGAATGAAAACAACTAATGATTAGTACACTTCCATTCATGCCAGAATTTTTCATTATTACTAAAAACTGTGGCCTTTCGGAAAAGTATATATATCTACAGAAAACATTTATATAACTTTATGAATTTCGGATTTTCGTATTAATATTTTTATTATTTATATTTTGTATAATATGTACTGTATCTAATTTGCATATTTTGTGTTATTATGTGTGCATTGTGAGCTATTAGATAGGTATCTTTATGTTATTATTATTTTTTTATTTTGTATATTTACTGTTATGCACTCTTTTTTCATTTATTTCACATGCATTGTATCATAGTCCATATGCACGTTCGAATTTGCTCGTAAGTATTTTTATGTTAATTTTTAATGTGTATTTGTATATATCTAGAGGTTAGACAAATATCTCAAACAAGCATGATAATGTTCTACTTAAAAATGTTCGTAATGTTATGAACCAATACTATACATGTAAAAAATTGAAATTATTTGTATTTACTTATGTTCAGTTTCTAATATCTTTGTTATAAAACACTGCGCAAATTATGCACGCAATTTTTTATTCCTTATTTTATTATTTATATATCTCTGGTTTTTTTCCAATAAAATTTCCCCACTGAGGTAACAATCATTTCAGCATTGCTCGACCTAAGGCAGATGTCATTGTGGCGGTGTACTACTTTCCTGCTGCCTGAGAGATAAAGATTTATTAGGGTTAATTCTTTGCATAATTAGTCAGAAAGATTCAAAGCTCAAATCAACATTTGTTTAGATTGTGAATACATTTCAATTTACGTTAAATTTGTGTTGAGAATCCTGCGTTATTTCTAGATAAGAAAGGGATGAAACTTCGTTGGACAGTCTTTTACAATTAGTTTACTGAGGTGGTAATACAAATATGTAGGAGACATTGCATCATTTATGAAGCGTATGAATTACTATAGGTAGATAAATACTGAAGTGCATTAAACTAGCTGTTATGGTTTAGAATTCTGTTGATTATAGTATTCTGCGTTAATGACAATGGGAAGTAAAAATGTATAAGAAATGAAGACTTAAACATATAAAACTGTTATGTTAAAACTGAAAAAATGCCAAATATTTTTTGTGCTCTTCTTAAATACTTATTTTATAGCATTATAACTAAAATCTTTCAGTTGGCGAAATAAAAATAAATCGAAATAAATTTGTAACTTTACCCAAGCATTTTTTCGCCTGCATATGTTAAATAATGTGTTATTTTGTTCTTCAAAACATAAATGAAAATGCCAGCTTTCTTTTCTAACATATTAATTATTCGAAAATTATAAATGCTTAGAAAGATAAAAAAGTTCTAATTTAGGTACATGATAAAGGAGGTATATTAACGCAATACTACATAAATTTTAAAAAGGAAATTTAACATGTTTCAGTAGAAATTAGAGTCAGTAATAATACACAAGAATAATAAATAATGACAATGTAGTCATTTATATCGCAATTGCATCTTTGCTTATTACACTGACATGTACTTTAAAATATTGCAATTCATTTACTAGTTATTTAAGAAAATTCGGTCAACTGAGTATACTTGCGTCATAATATTTAATTTATTTCTGATGGTCGTTTATTATTATTTTAATCATATCTTCTCTTTAATTTATAAAAAATAAATTTTTATGAAATGTGCTTTCACATAGTATTGTGAAAAATTTTACAGATGTACTTTATAGACTGAGAAATGTTAGAAATTTCCATGTTTTCAATTCAAAACTATGGGCACTTTATAAACTCTTTAAATGTCACCACATAAAGCTTTTATTTCATACTCGGATTAACAATCATTTAATGATATAGTAAAAATCTCCTTTTTATTAACTGCTTAGGAAAACGATGGGCCCACTATGGCATAAATTCAGTTAAATAATAATATATTTTGAAATATTTCAGCAGCGGAATGAAATATGTTTAAGTTATAATACTACATTACTGGACAATCGCAAGATCTGATAACACAATCACCCATAACAGTTATAAAATCAAAGGAAGCAAAATGTAGAAAAGAAGTGCAGGATGCAGTGAGAAGAGGTGTGCGTATGCAAATTTTCATTTCCTCACCTGATCATTGAGTGATAGCGTTGATAAAAGATTTAAAGAATTTGACGCGTGCTGGCAGATGCTGCACCACGTGAAAGCTT
>KK112327.1:41846-54517 GCA_000611955.2 Stegodyphus mimosarum
GAAAGAATTAGACGATTTTTTAAATTTTGGTATGTCTTCCCAACAACATTTGGGTGATTATATGCATGGCCGTATCATTGGATAGATCGAAGAAGGGTGAAAAAGTAACAGATATTGCCAGGGCATTATCCACAGCGTTATTTCACGGCTGTGGAAATCATTTGAAACAACTGGAAAGTGTAGCAAGCGTCATGGAAGAGGTCATGTTAGTTATAAACGCCAGCAGAAGACAGGCATTTTCAGTGTTTCTTGGGTACCTTGCCCTATCATTAAAAAGGAAACCAACTCATCGCAGCTCAGCAGGTGACAAGAAGATTCTTTACTGCCACAGGATAGCAGATCTCCCGAAACAATGAAGTGAGACGTATTGTAGAAGAAGGCATATACGTTAGCAGACCTCTTGTGTGTGTCCCATTATCCTGACAACAATGTACGGCCCATATGGAGTGGTGTTGCGAGCATCACCATACCAATGCACAAACAGGACTGGGCTGGCGTACTCTTCTCAAATGAGAATAATTTCATTCTATCATCGGATGGTAGACACTACTTGGTCTGGCATGTGAGTAGTGCTGCATATCGTCCAGAAGATATCCAGGAAAGTTACTGATATCTGAAATTCAGTATCACGGTAGAGGCCGGTATCCTGACCTTACATGTGGTTGCAACCATGGCTGTCACAGGAAATGATATACTGATAAAAATTCTATTGCCCCATATTCGCTTCACTGCGGTGCTTTCGGTGATAGATTTCTTATGACAAGTCACCATGTCATCGAACACTCACTGCTCAGAATTGTCCAGACAGTGAGAATAATCAATGCCTCATATGGCTAGTACGTTCTCCAGATCTAAGCCCCATTGAAAATATTTGGGATGCTCTAAAGAGGCAAACGTTTTGTTCGAAAATATCTTCCAATGAACAAGAACATCCTCATTCGTGCATTAAGAAAAGAGCAGAATCAGTGCCTCAATAGCTATGGGAAATGTCATTCAAAGCATGACACGACGTGGGGAAAATGCATCCTACTGTACTGTTGACATACTTCGTATAGCCACTTTTCGCAAAGGTGTTGCTGTCGTTCACATGCATTTTTGCATTTTTCCGTGGACAGAAAAAGAACACTTTTCTACTGCTATATGTTTCTAAACTTTTTCATTTTCCTGAATTATAAATGTCCTTTGTCCTAGTGTTCGAACAGTGTGGCAACAACATTTTATTATCTTTAGCCTCTCCTCCAGCTTAATGCTATGCTACGTTTCACACACAGCGAGCATACAGAAATCAGAAAATTTCTCTTGTCTTAAGACTTTGAATCATTCTTCATTATTATAAATTCTGTCAAATATATTTTATGGAAATGCAATTGATGATACGTGATTAGTATTAGAATACCATCTCAATGACGTCTTAAAATAACAGATCAGTTTGTGATGTCGTATTTCCCTGGGCCGTTAAAACTTGGATTCCTAGCATTTTACGTCAACTGATGTTTTCTGAATGGACTGTCTGCATTAGGTTTATCATTTTGCTTCCACCTAGCATATATCCAAATTACTTTATTTAGAAGATTTCTACAAAGGCAACAAACGTCTTCTAGGGTCAATGGCTAATAACTGTTTTATCAAAATTAAATTATCAGGTTCGCTGGATGGCCCCTGGGAATCGGGTGCGTGCTGCTTAGTACAATCCGGCGCTGAGCTCTCGTGGACACCCTGTTAGAGTCATTTCTAACATTAACTAATCTAAGCGATGTCTCAGTCACCAATGGTACTACAGAGGTGCTGGCTTCATCTTATATTATCAAAACTAATGACTTCATCTCATATTATCATAATAATCATGACTTAATCTTATATTATCAAAACTAACTTTACTGTGACATGAAATCCAATTTTTTTTCCAGTACGACATTGCCACATTGTTCACAGAAAAAAAATTCATGAAATATCTGTCTATTTGATAACTTGGATCTCCTTTACCGTTATTGAGTCATTTTCTCCAAACATGTTTGGTTAAATCTTTGTCATCTATTCACAGGAGGGATCACAAAGCTAGACGATTCAAATCCTTTAGAAATGCATTTTATTAAAAGTTTATTTAATTATTTATTATTATTTTTTTGCATAACAGCACATAATTTTATTGATTAAATATTGTCCAGGATTTTATAAGATATGCTATACCCAGCTTATATTTAAAATACTTCACAACATTTTGTTACCTTACTGCAACATTTCTTACGGAAGATTGTAGCTATTTTCTCAAATAATACCATTTGGTAACTTGACAACCCGCTGAAAATAATGTTGTCTCACAATAGACTGCATTCATTCAGTGAACGTTTTAGGACTTTATGGAGAGCAACACACATTTTACCTTAGAAACGCCTCCACGATGTCACATCTTCTTAGCCAAGTAACTTAATTTATGTTACACAATCATGCACCGGTTTCCCATACGTGACTTTATTTTGTTTCGTTTTTACTCTTTTCTTTTAGCCTCTTCAAAACTGTTTAAGTTGTTAAATAAGGTATTAAACGTAAACGCAACATAACGAATTAAAAAATTAGTAATAAGTGTATATGTACTTTTTCTTTTTACTTTGTGATAGTTAATTACGTATGCATTACTCTAAAAAGCAATCAAAGCTTAGAAAAGTAAATAAGAAAACAAGAGGACTTAATGCCCCTCAGAATGCAAGACACCATGAGAATTTGCATTACTGTATGTATAATGGATGTAAGCTGGAGAAGCATTGGAGGCAAAAAGGGTATAAACGACTCATAAATTCAAGTTTTTTTGCTATTTATGCGTTTAAAAACACACCATTCGTGCAATTTCAGAATTCAGTGACAATAATATCTTGCATATGGAGCTTTTCATAATAATGTTCGGAATGATAAATTTTATGAAATAGGCAAAACATTTTTTAAACGAATTTAACACTAAAGATAATAAAGAAGCCACATAAAACATAAAAGTGCCATATTAGCTGAAGTAATACTGCATCCTGAACATCTGCATTTTCGAAGGTTAGAATAGGGAAAATGAGCTTCCGTATAGATATATATATAAGCTTACACATACAGCTTATTATTGAAATCTTTTTCAATAAAATGTAATTAAATGCATCTAACCCCGTACCTTGAGTTGAGAAAAAGTAAATATGCTTTATTTATCTTCAATTTAATTTTAGTAAATTATTTTAGCAAATGTTTTTAAATTTTTACACAGTGGGAATGATTTACAACAAGATATTTTAATATTATTAGGGCATTTAAAATAGGGTGGCAATTAATATGCGAGGACTTCCATTATCTGGAAGTTTTAAACGCAACAAAATATGAGGCACCATTTCTATAGTACATCATATGTAGAAATTAAATAGATTAGACTATAAAATTTTATACAGAAATGCTTTGAAGACAGGTATTGTTGCGGCCACAAGATCGTCTGCCTGCTTGTGAGATCTTATTTTGCATCGCGCAGTTCACATTTTCGTTTTTCTTTTTGTTCTTGAAATTCATCGAGAAAATAGATCATGATAGCTTAGATAATTCTGAAGAAGAATTAATCTTAGAAAAATGTTTCAAATCCCTGTATTTAACAAAATTGATACAAATTGTGATAATGATAAAGTAGACACTTTCGTTGAGGAAGAACAGTCGATTTTAGAGAAAACTGAAGGAGTTTGGTTAAAAATCATTCGTAAGTTAAAGAACGATGCAAATGGCGACAAACCTGTTGTACCGGAATCTATCGCTGAACGTTTTAAGTTACCAAAATTATCTTTACCCACATTT
Source organism: Stegodyphus mimosarum (assembly GCA_000611955.2). Taxonomy (NCBI): domain Eukaryota; kingdom Metazoa; phylum Arthropoda; class Arachnida; order Araneae; family Eresidae; genus Stegodyphus; species Stegodyphus mimosarum. Next base: position 45,654 of record KK112327.1, read on the forward strand.
AGTGGATATTTAATAGAATGGATAACTTTTAAAGATTTATTTAGCGCTTAGAGTTCGAAATAATCCCAAACTTGCTGGAGCTCAAAAATTGCAGTATTTAAAATGTTCTTTGGAAAACGATGCTTATCGCATTATTCATTCAATTCCCATAGATGATCAAGATTTCAATATTGCTTGGAATTTACTATAAGAGAGATTTTCTATTAAAATGGAACAGATAATTGCTTACATTAAAAGAATTCCTAATGTTTCACAAATACAAACGGAATTTACAAATTTAATGGATAACGTAAACGAAGTAACTCGCTCGTTGAAAATATTAGATCAAAAGATAGATAATAATTATACGCAAATTTCATGCATTTCATTTAAACTAATCGAATTAACAGTTAACGAATTTTGAATTAAATCTAGTTCGTCGATACCGCATAAATTACAGTAGAATAAATGCACTCTTTAAAAGCCCTCTTGTGTGTCTGGTAGTAGGGAAAAAGATGTGGAAGGCCATCGGACCGCCCCTCCAGCCTCAAAATTTGGGGAGAAGCTGCACAGTCAGCGCAGTGGGACTATACCTATACAACCTATGGCGAAATTCTGTTGCCCCGTCCACTTACACCAGTACTTGTCCCTAAAGTGGTAAATTTCGATGAAAGTACACTACCTTATTTTCAAAAAGTATTAAAATGTTTAAAATGCCAGTTATTTGTCAGGAATTACTTCTTATCATATGGTAGTAAAGCGGAACATAATATTGCCTTATCCTTAGCCATTGATAGAATTTTTTAATTTTATCCTTACCTTAAAAATGGTTTAGTGTAAGTTCGCAATTCTGTAATTTTTCTACGTCCCAGGCAAATAAGACAGTAAATATAATAAGAAATTCTTGCCTTCAATTTACAACTTAATATCTGTAAATATTCAGATGTTTAATAGAAATAATTGTATCACGAAATACTTATGACTGGTATTTCATCGCACAGGTGTACTGGTATTAAAGAATTTTATTTAATGTAAGTATCTTGCATAGTTTGCACTTTACAGTTTTTATATAACTGATTACTTTATTTTTGTAAATGCTAAACCAACTACGCGATTTACAGTTTTTGATTGTTAAAAATATGAAATGTTTGTCTAATTTCTTTAATTTTTTTGCATAATATAATATATAAGACAGAAACTATTTAAATTCCTTATAAAGGGAAGATTTGATAAAATTGTGTCATATGTTTGAAAAAAAGACTGTGTTTATCACTCATCATTTAACAAAAACATTTACGAAATGCATCTTAAAGGAGTCCCGTATAAAACGAAAAAATATTCAGTATAGCTTCGCATTTTATACTTATCACGCAAAATACGATCTCAGTTCCAAAAACTGCTCTAAAATATTAATAAGAAATTAAAGAATTAAAGAAGAAAGTTGTTTTAAACAAAATTTTATCTTTGCTGATTTCTTATAAAATGTTTCCTTGAGCGTTATCTCATTGTGCATTTTTATACATTTTCTCAAGAAATTTGTTAATATTCGAAATGAAACAGAATTGCGACGTAGCCATTTGAAAAGACAATTTGGTAGTAATACGAAAATGCTTCATGGAAATGGAAAACCTGGAGTTCATTGGAAAAGGCAAAAACGCGCCAAATGTGGATTTCAGCCTAAATGCTCGTCTACTTCAAAGTCCAACACTAAGCAACAGGCCGAAGCGCGGGCGGAACAAGCTCGTCATTGGACAAATAGATGAGCGACGTCATATGAAAGGGATTATGGGATATTCAGTCTTGTGGTGTTCAGAATGACGGGTAAAAGTTTAATCTTGGCAGCTGCTGAGAATTTTTTGAGAATCAACGAAGAGAATAATTGGGAAATGAGATAAAACAAAGCATTTTCTTTCAGAGAAATTATTTATTTACTTACAAACAACTGTATTTGTTCTTAGGAAAAATATTGCTATTATTTTTAATTTAAAAATTAAATGATTGCATGTTTTTCATTGCCTTATGTGAGTCAAATTAAAAGTAACAAAATGTACTCAGGTATTTATGGACAGACAAAATAATAAATATTTGTGTACAAAATTTAAACATTCATTAAAATTCGATGAATTATCAAAACGCATATAAAATAGAATATTCTACAAATGACTGTAAAAGATGGGACAAAAGTGAGATAAGATAGGCACTTGCCTCCAGTAAGTGACTAGGAAGAGAAGCGAAATTACCTACGAAAAATAAGAAATTCAAGTTAAAATCTATGATTGTTAAATATAAAACATATCATTTTAAAATATCGTATTTAATGATACAAAATTTATCAAAACTATTTATAATGGCTTTAAAATATAGCTTATTAACATTGCATTTAATTTTTATGATATCTGGGTTACTGTTTATTGCCCATTAATGATCTTTCTTAGCCGCCTTTCTGGTCAATCTGATGTCTCTAAATTTATATGCAATTGATCATACTGATAAATACATAAATAAAAAATAATTTAAGTATGAATTAAACTATATATATTGCTACTTTTTAAATACTTAAATTCTGAATAAGGTTATTTTTAAGGGGACGTTGGACTTTAAAATAGCTAAAAATCGACGAAAATGTTGAATTTTATTTTACTCTCATAATATTCTATATACTTAACTGCATAGTATGCGAAAAACCTAATCGAAATATTCCAATTTTTAAAGAAGTTATAAGCATATAAAATATGTAAACAGCATAAACTTTGCCCTTTAAATTTTGGAGAAAATGTAAACAAATGTATTTCAACAGTTATTTATCGATATTATAATTTATATATTTAGTAATTTATATATGTTCTTTATAAACCTGGCAACACGGCGTTTTAACTGTAACTGTTATTTCACTGTTTACAGTTTGTTTAATACTGTTTATGAAATACTTTGCTGTGTTTTGTACCATTGCATTTTGCAGGACTGTTTTATAAATGAATTTTTTTGGACTGAAACATTTGTAGATTAGTTGGTAACACTTACATAAAAGTTTATATTGTTAATCTACATTATGCATGCGATAAGTCGTCGTTACCGTAAACCTAAAGCAAGACCATCGAAGAAAAAACTTGCAACTGTCAGCAAAATTGAAAAGCGATGGACAGCTAATTCGAAAAATGATGTGACTTTGAACAGTGCAGAAGTTCCTTGCGAAAATAAACAAATAACATTTTCTGAAAGTTCTATAGCTCAAGGGAATACTTCAGTAAGTGCCAGTGAAAAGAAACTAAATGAATGTTTAGTAGTAAAGTCTGATTGTGATAATCAAAATGATGATTCATATATTTTGATGAATCATAGGATGTGGGATCCATTGTTGTGCAATATAAAATGTGATGAGTTCTCAACTAATTCTTTAACTATTGTTTCGAAAGGAATATATGGATATGCTACAAAACTTGAATTAGTTTGCAAAAACTGTGGTAAAATATTTAGTTCAACATTTTCAAGTGAGCGGGTAAAGCAGTCAAATAATTTTGATGTGAACAAAAAACTTGTCGAAGCGTTTTTGAAAATAGGAAAAGGCCACGCCGCCTTAGAAGTATTTTCCATGATTATGGGAATTCATGCTATGGATAAAAAGACATTTGCTAAATGTTTACATATGTCTCAAGAAAAGGAAAAGCTAAAAGATGATTTTCTTCAATTTTCTCGAAATATTGTTCGAAACAAGCATAAAAATGTAATTAATATAAACAATGATGAGTGTTTAGATATAACAGTGTCGTACGATGGCACATGGCAAAAACGTGGACATACATCACTTTATGGAATAGGTATTGTCATAGATATTTTAACTGGGTTAGTTATTGACTATAAAATTCTGTCGAAATATTGATCTGAATGTGTGTGTGCGAAACGAGATATGGGTGCTGATAGTGGGGAATTTCATATATGGTTAGAAGGCCATAAATCAGAGTGTTCAAAAAATTTTTCTGGTTCTTCTAATGCTATGGAAATGAAGGCAGCAGAAATTTTATGGAAGCGATCCATAAGCGCGTGTAATATGAGATATGTTGGAATACTATCTGATGGGGATGCAAAACCATATCATCATTTACTAACTCTGAATCTTTATGGGAATGAAGTACAAATTACTAAAGAAGAATGCATCAACCATGTTGCGAAACGTTTGGGGGCAGGATTGCGCAATAAAGTTAAAGAGCTACGTAGCAGAGGTGTATGTATCGGTGGACGGAAAGAAGGCAATATGAAGGAAGCGACAATTTTAAAATTAACAAACTATTATCGAAAGGCAATAAAAGACAATATACCTGATGCAGATAAAATAAAATCTGCAGTTTATGCAAGCTTACTACACTGCTCGTCTACTGATGTCTCACCAAAACATTCAAAATGCCCTACTGGAACTTTGTCATGGTGTTTTTACCAACGTGCAATAGCAAGTGAAGAGAAGCTCAAATCACACGAGACTATGAAAACGAAAGTATCCGAAAGTGTTCTTTCGGAGATATTATCAATATATCAAAGGCTAGCGAGTACAGAATTGCTGTCCAGATGCATTTCTGGTAAAACACAAAATGCTAATGAAAGTATTCATAGTTCAATTTGGAAAAATTGCCCAAAAGAAGTGTTTATATCTAAAAAAAGGCTAGAGATATCAGTGTTATCAGCTGTTAATGACTTTAATTTTGGCTGTGTAAATGCTATAAGCATAGAACAAAAGGAAGCAAACTCGCTTTTCCTACTCATTGGAAGTAAACGTGATCAGCGTCGCAAATAGTAAAAAATTTTGTAAAACACTAAATGATAACATAAATGTTACAAATGAAGGTAAAACGTATAGTGCGGGTGCATTTTAAAAGTTTCATTGGTTATAATGCATAAATTGTTTCTATGTCGAATCACACGGCAATTTGCGATATGTTTATTTGTGTCATATTTAATATTATGGGATTAAAAATAGTTAAATTATATCGAAATGATATCTAATATTTACAAATTCACATGTAAAGTCAATTTGCTGTTTCTTATGACCATGCATTAAAGGTAAGTTTGAAGAAAACTTTGAACTCATTTTTCTCAAAACGAATTTTTTTCGCTGTTCGTATGTTTTGAAAATGCTCCATGTGTCTCATTTTTAATTAAAAATGAATGATATTTGGGAAGAACTATCTTATTATATATTACAGTAGATCTGTGTATGCATTTGTGGATATTAGTTTATTAAGAATTTTAAATGTGCAATAACGTTTGACAAAATGTGAAATTTTTTTGAAAATTGGGTTTTGGTTCACAAAAATCATTTTAAAAAATTTACTATTTCTCATATTCAATAACGGATGCACAGATACTTTTGTCTATCTTTTATAAGTAACATAAAGCAAAAGTTAGAAAAACATATTTAAAATTAGAGCGCAAGGAGCATTTTTAATTTTTTATTAAAATAATTAATTATTTGTTTAAAAAATTTAAATTTAAAATAAATTGAAATTTTGAACATATATTTTACAAACTGGTGTTTTAAGACATACATGTACAAAATTTCTCATTGACGAAACAAAAACTTAAAAAAATAATTTTTAAAGTCCACCGTCCCCTTAATGCAGATTTGTATTGTACAATTCCCATTAATTTCAAATAATGGATTAAAAGGAATTTTAGGATATAAAAAATTCATTTGAATTAAGAGAAGTTAAAGTAATGGCACGGCTATATTCTCAGAAATGGATCGGTTTATTTCATAGTATGCAACTGTTAAAAATTTTATTTATAGCTGGAACTGAAAGATCGAATTTCATTCCCGTCATTCATAATGATTGATACTGATGAAATGTGTATACAAAGCCTATGTCATTGATACAGTAACTCTCTAATGATTTTCCCTTCCCTTGAATTGCCATTCTTCGTCGCTGTTTCCACGCTATGAAAGCTAGTCAAATTCATTTAGGTACAGTTCATGCCATTTTTCTAAAAAGTTTCCCAACACTCTCAACTGATATGATCAACATGACAATAGCTTTCTTCTCATTTAAAGGGATCTCGTTTACTGAAAGAGCATCAGGAGATTAAACAGAAATTCAGTGTTGCCAGATTTTGCGATTTTTTGCGAGTTTGATACTTTTGACAAACTTGTGCTATAAGGCTATAAGGCATTTCTCCTGTCTTCGTCGCATGCTTTCGTGGTGTGGTGGTCAGCACGCTCAACGTGTAACGGAGAGGTCCGTGGTTCGATTCCCGTAGAAGGCATGGCTCATTTTTCATGATTCCTGTTTCGAAATGCCTAATGTCTCTACAGTGCTACTTAAATTTATGTCTTTGCGATTTTATGAATTTTTTGCGACTTTGTAATTTTCTTGTTCTAGTGCTTGTTACTATAAAAAATTTTAAAGCGGCATAAAATACGTGTATATTAATATAATGTAACTGTTGAAATTAATTGTAAAGTATAATAATTTATTTGAATAAAAATTGGCAGCTGGCAATCCTGCCATCTTGTATCCTTTGCGTAATATCTCGGCAATGTGTGGGAAGATTTTAGGGACTATAACATAATGCAGAATAGAATAAATATATATTAATATTTATAGAATAAAATCTGCGCAATGGGAAACAACTCAGCACCCCTTTCCAAAATATTTTGGTTGAAATTCCCATGTTTGAAAATTCGTTACGAAGAAGGAAAATAAATAAAACAAAAGCTTATTACAAGCTACGTAAGTATGACCTGAGGGCAAGTAAAAAATAACCACTAACTTCAAAGAATTACAGAATAACAAACCAAGCATGCGAAAGCATCTAACAGAGGATAAAAATAAATTAGACGGAAAATAATGATTTAAATTAACTGATAATTAATTAAAATAAGAAACTAAGACTTAAAATGTAAACTTAAATGGAAAACTAGCAATATCATTTAAATATTTACGTGAAGAAGAAGCAGATAGCAGTCCATGACTTACACTATACGGACACAGAATTTGTGATGACGTCAAAGATCATTTCTTGATACTTTCACTCAAAACTTTCTGGCAACACAATAGAAATGTCCAAAAATTAAATGTCCAAAATAAATTTCATTTTTTCCTTTCTTTTTTTTTTTTTGGTAATAAATATTGTCACTAACTCAAACTGGTTTCCAAATTTAAGGAAAAATCTAAGCCAATCCACATAAAATTGGAAAGTAGTGTCAAATGTTGCTGTTGTGAAAAGAAAAATTTGCGGGTTTTTATTATTAATTTTTAAATTTATACTTCATAACTCAACCTCTCTTCGTGCCGTGACAAACTAAAAAACACACAAAAAATACTCATAAAAACACAAAAAATACTCATAAAAACACAAAAGTACTCATAAAAATATAAAGAGTACAATAAAATCACGCATAGAGACTGGTGTTTGAGAACAAATTAAATAAATCTTTAAGCTATATTAAATTTTCATAAATCCTCAACACAGTAAATTCAGTTTTATCATATCAACTCTCAACTCTTAAGTTCAATGAAATGAAAAATCCTCCCTGGTGTTTTGTTAAACTCAAAATATTAATATTCATTTAAAATGCATTCATTAACATTCTATCTCTCACTAAAACTAATCGCCTCTAATTCCTGAAAACACATAAATTTCAATACAACCTTAGAGATAGCCACAAACACTTAAAGGTAAAACAGAGAACAGTTCAAAACACCAGGGAGAAATAAATCTCACACACTAAGAAGACAAAACACCAGTTAAATTAATATATCTGATCGTATAGTCATAAATAACATTAAATTCTCCTACGCTCGCAATAAACTACCCAGGTTCGAATGGAAGTTTAACCATGTTTTCCGAAAGGATCACATGGGTGACCTACAGTAGACCACAAGATAAAAAACACAAAAAACATACAATAGTAAAACAAATAAAAACATTTATTTAATATTCCAAAAGATTATCCATTCAGAATAGCTGGCCAGACTACCCCTACAAACATTTACTAAAAATTACTCACAATTCTTCATGCGACAATCTAAACCATAATCAATATTGTATTCAAAATTATTAATTACGTATCTTACAATAATTTCGTAATTATCACTGAACCATACTTAAGTAGTCTGAAACATTTTTTATTTCTTTAAATATTTCCAAATCTTACCAAAATCTTAATGAAACAATTTACACTTTCTATTAATCTTAGAAGGTTACTCAAGCATTTAAACTCACACTACATATACAAATATTTTAAATCAATTTTCGTAAAGTGAAAGATGAAGTTTTTCCTGATAATCGATTCCACAAAATCCTAAATCAGTTAACGGCAATAAGTTTGAGGACACATATAGAATTAAATACAAAATCAAAAAAATAATCAACACACGGTGGAGAAAAATTCCTGTCCAGACTTCTTCTCCCTAATTGTCTACGCAACGCAGGTAAAAGAAGTTCAAAAATTTCTCTTCATCAATGCTGCACCAATTTGCGAACTCAGCCGTTGGGAAAAACTTCCTCGTGGATACAGTCCTTCTGCATGCAAGGAGGTCCAACTTAACATGAGTGTCCACCAACATTTCGATGATGTCCTCAACAAAGAAAAATGGAAGCCGCAGTAATCTGTATGTAAAAGCCCACTGACTTCTGAATGATGTTCTCTCTGAAGATAAGTGCAAGTCACAGTAATCTGCATTTAAAACACATTATTTTTCCTCAAGGAAAAACATCAGTGAGAATAGGACATAGCCGCAGACTTTCAGAAAGGATTCGCCGACGACGATACGATGGGAGCCCGCATCGTTCTCGGGCCAATTCTCGCACGGACAACCCCGAGAAGGGGCCGCCGGGCCCTCTCTCTCCCCTCAAAAAGGACTCTTAAAATCTGACAAAATCTTGAAAAAGTCTCC
>KK112327.1:54793-118429 GCA_000611955.2 Stegodyphus mimosarum
TACTATTCACGTAAATTAATAAAATTAATAAGCACTGTAAAATAATACTTAAGAATCTACACAACAATTCCCCCACGGTCCGGAAAAGAAAATTTTTGTGCAACAAAAATTTTCTACAAACACGTCAAAAATTATAAACACAGATAATATGTATAACTGCAGGTACTATGCTTTCAAATGGATATAGTCACGGACATCAGTGATAATCTATACAGAACAATTTAAAATTCATCTACACGTAAACCAATAAATTAAGAAAACTTCAACTAAAACGTTAAGCACAAATCAATTTGTACATTAAAGACAGCAAGAGTGAAGTGTCATAAATCCCCATGTTTACTAACTTGGTAACACAAAAATGCTCACAAACCAAAAACCAATTAAACCACTAGTGAGTAAACCAAAATCACATGCATTTTTCCCTAAATAAGCAACACTAACTAAAATATAAATCAGAAACGTTTATAACAAATTAACCTCTAAACTGCAGTAGAAGTTTAAACACGTAGAGAAAAACTCCAGAAACGGAATTCAGTAACTTACCAAGTAATCCAAAACACTAAGGCGTCCCCTAGTAAGGAAAACAAAAATAAATTCATTTGCAATTTGATTTCAACAAAAGAAAAAAAAATTCGAACCAGCCGAAAAACTCCCTAAAGAAGAACCAAGAACCCGAAACCGAGAAGACCTCTCAAACGTGTGCATACCACCACTACAAAGAAGCCCAGTTACATAAAATCGAAAAAATTAAAATATTTCTTCAAACAGCAAAAGAAATAATTCAAATATTTCAAAATGTATTCAAACTCATAAATAACCCATTTACAGAAAAATTATAAACAAATTTGTCACCAGGAATACGTCAAGAATGAACCGAAGCAAGTTAAAGAACACACACAGAAAATCGCAAAATAACAAAAGGTGTACAAAAATACCCACAAAAGTTTGACAGTATGAAACATAAAATTGCATAAAGAGCTGTTTAGGGAATGTGCACGGCTTTGAGAAAATGCAGTATTGAGCAACATCTGTACAAAAACGCTCAAAGCAAAAATGAAACATACAAAAACCCAAATTTAGAAAACGAGACAGCAGCCTGTTTGTTAAGAAACAAAAGTGCATGCACTGCAATTGTGAGATGCAGTCTTTAGCATTAACACAAAAATTTAACAAAGAGACTACTAAATCCTGCAAGGAATAAATGTGAAAATCTCAATCAAGGAGGGAGTACTTTAAAACTCAAAATCCCAAAATAACTCAAACCCTAAAAATCCACAAATATGTACACTAAGCTCCAAGGAAAAATCCGCACTGAAACATGGCAGTGTCTCTACCCACGCTTAAAGGCAACAAGTCTTGTGATTTTAAAAAACATTGGCAATAAACTGAAAATGCATAACATATACTAAAAAAAACTCTTAATATCAAACTCACACAAAACTGCTCCAGCAACCTGAAGTCACCCGTATAAGTATTCATTCTCAATTCACACCAACGATCTTATTCAGCACCAAACTAAAATACGAATTAGAATTAAAGTTTAAATCTGCAACAAATTCAATCAAGAACTGAAATCCAGTGACAAATACTAGAGCTAGTAAAAATCAGATTGATTAATCAAATAACAATTTAGTTCACGGTTCCAAAACAAGTACACTACTCACTAATTATTTTTCTCACCAAAATAGCCCTTAACAACTTGAACGCCTGTACAATGAGTGTAGAAGAGTAATTATTCTAATTTCATAATTTACAACACAACAGTTCTACCTTGTCACAAAACAAATTCTCACAAAAACGAATTGCCACAAAAATTTCTCATAAATTTGCAATTCTAAATTCTCGTAAAACACTAAACTCTAAATGTTTAAGCAATTCTCACTAACAATAATCACTATTCACCAAACTACAAAACTCAGAAATTAGGCAGAAACTCAATTACTACTTGAAGAACTCATTAAGGCCAAACAAGAACCAGCAAAAATATTGAACACTCATTAAAGCTATAAAGACCTTCACTCAAGCTGATACCTTAAAATCTAAAAAATTCAGTAAAATCTCTAAACACACCATCACTGGTCCCTCGCAACTTTACAAATCTAACCAGCATTAACGTTAATAAAAGAACTGAATTACTCAAAATAAAATCCAAATTTCTAATCAATTTCTGTTATAAACATTCTCTAAAATCCATTAACACAATTTAAGAACTTAAAAAAAAACCACTGCTAAATTAACACTTAACAATCGTTCTGACATTAAACAATTCACTTAAAAAAAGTGCAAATAACCAAATCAATTACAAAAATGCAAATAAAATCAAATTATAAAAATGTAATTACCACACACAACTTTAAATTAACTAAAAAGGTGTGTCAAAGAGTTAGGTACGCTCAAACATAAAAATCCAGCGCTACTCAAAATGCAATATTCACATAAGCATACACAAAATAGAAATTGAGTGTATAATACAAAATACACATAAATAGTGGTCTACCAGGTCGCGAGGTCACGGCACCATTGTTGAATAAGAAAAATTTTGCGTGTTTTACTAATAATTTTTAAATTTATCTATCATACTCAACTTCTCTTGGTGCCGTGACAAACTAAAAAAAAACACTAAAAATTACTCATAAAAATATAATGAGTTCATAAACCAACACATAGAGACTGGTGTTTGAAAACAAATTAATTAATTCTTTAAGCTATATTAAATTTTCATAAATCCTCAACACAGTAAATTCAGTTTTATCATATCAACTCTCAAGTTCAATGAAATGAAAAATCCTCCCTGGTGTTTTGTTAAACTCAAAATATTAATATTCATGTAAAATACATTCATTAACATGCTATCTCTCACTAAAACTAATCGGCTCTAATTCCTGGAAACTCATAAATTTCAATACAACCTTAGAGATAGCCACAAACACTTAAAGGTAAAACACAGAACAGTTCAAAACACCAGGGAGAAATAAATCTCACACACTAAGAAGACAAAAAACCAGTTCAGTTAAATTAATAAATCTGATCGTATAGTTTTAACCCTCATTAAATTCTCCTACGTCCGCAATAAACTACCCAGGTTCGAATGGAAGTTTAACCATGTTTTCCGAAAGGATCACATGGGTGACCTACAGTAGACCACAAGATAAAAAACACAAAAAACATACAATAGTAAAACAAATAAAAACATTTATTTAATATTCCAAAAGATTATCCATTCAGAATAGCTGGCCAGACTACCCCTACAAACATTTACTAAAAATTACTCACAATTCTTCATGCGACAATCTAAACCATAATCAATATTGTATTCAAAATTATTAATTACGTATCTTACAATAATTTCGTAATTATCACTGAGCCATACTTAAGTAGTCTGAAACATTTTTTATTTCTTTAAATATTTCCAAATCTTACCAAAATCTTAATGAAACAATTTACACTTTCTATTAATCTTAGAAGGTTACTCAAGCATTTAAACTCACACTACATATACAAATATTTTAAATCAATTTTCATAAAGTGAAAGATGAAGTTTTTCCTAATAATTGATTTCACAAAATCATAAATCAGATAAGGGCAATAAGTTTGAGGACACATATAGAATTAAATACAAAATCAAAAAAATAATCAACTCACGGTGGAGAAAAATTCCTGTCCAGACTTCGTCTCCCTAATTGTCTACGCAACGCACGTAAAAGAAGTTCAAAAATTTCTCTTCATCAATGCTGCACCAATTTGCGAACTCAGCCGTTGGGAAAAACTTCCTCGTGGATACAGTCCTTCTGCATGCAAGGAGGTCCAACTTAACATGAGTGTCCACCAACATTTCGATGATGATCTCAACAAAGAAAAGTGGAAGCCGCAGTAATCTGTAGGTGAAAGCAACTTAACATGAGTGTCCACCAACATTTCGATGATGTCCTCAACAAAGAAAAATGGAAGCCGCAGTAATCTGTATGTAAAAGCCCACTGACTTCTGAATGATGTTCTCGCTGAAGATAAGTGCAAGTCACAGTAATCTGCATTTAAAACACATTATGTTTCCTCAAGGAAAAACATCAGTGAGAATAGGACATAGTCGCAGACTTTCAGAAAGGATTCGCCGACGACGATACGATGGGAGCCCGCATCGTTCTCGGGCCAATTCTCGCACGGACAATCCCGAGAAGGGGCCGCCGGGCCCTCTCTCTCCCCTCAAAAAAAAGGACTCCTAAAATCTGATAAAATCTTGAAAAAAGTCTTCTCGCCACGGGAGCGACCAAATTTAAAACCTCGGGACGCTCAAAAAGTGCACCGCCTCTATAATAACTATTGGTTAAAAAAATCCATAACATTAAAACTTACCAATGCTACACAAAACAGTAACCCTCTCCAACCATTAGAAACAAACCAATAAATACCCAACAAAATTCTAAGAAAATCAGTTCTATCCTTTCACAATGACAAGTGCCTTACTTTCAAGCACAAAAACAAAGTAATAAATCTGTCAACGCTGCTACTCTTCAGACAGATCCCAAATTTTGCACCCTCATAATTCTATCAAGAATCGGCGCCGCTAAGCGGAACGCCTTTGAACTAGAAAAAACATGTTCGTCCCCGCAAGAAAAGGGGACGAAAAAATGCAGCTGGTCGCTGACCCTTGACCCCAAAAATTCTCATTAACATTCTATCTCTCTAAGATGAACATTAAAATTTTACTATTCACTGTAAATTAATAAAATTAATAAGCACTGTAAAATAATACTTAAAAATCTACACAACACTGCTGAGTAAAACTGCAAAATGAAAATAAGTCACGCAGCAATCGTAATACATCCTCTGCAAGGATCATAAAATTACATGTTTGAGGACAAGACTGCAAAATTCATTGTGATACTGAGATCAGAAATCTGCCATATCCATTGCGTAAAAATGACCTCCAGGCATTATGATTTCGGAAGGACTGCAGTGGAGAGCTACTGGAAGATTAGAGCCATGAGAAAGTCAGACAGAAGTGGCCAGATGGCTAAATGTGAGTCCTTCTATGGTTCACAGATTTTGGCAACAAATTCTAATCACAGATTCAGCATTCAGGCGAAGGAAGGCCAACCTCTACGACGCGCGCTGGTGATCGATATTACTTGTTATACCACAAAGGAATAGAACCTCAATTTCAACCTCAATAGGTTCAACACAGATCCCCCCTTGCTGTAGCCACAGAAAGGTTGTTATCATCGCCAAGCGGTCGTAGAAGGCTTCACGAATAAGGTTTGTAAGCGAGGCAACCAGCCATTTGAATGCCTCTCACGTCACATCATAGAAGGGAGCGTTTGAGATGGGCGCGTTAACACATCCACTGGACAGCTGATCAATTCTCTTTACAGATAAGTCCAGGTTTAGCCTCCAGAGCGATAATCGGCGTTATTTGATTTGGAGAGAACCTGGAACCAGTTATCATCCATCAAACATCCGTGAAAGAGATGCATACTGAGGAGGAAGTGTCTATGCTTGGGGTGTTATCTCTTTGGCTGGATGCACAGATCTCCATGCTTTTCCACGTGGAACCATGAATGCTCAGGCCGGTAGAGATCCTAAGGTTAGATCTTATTTTAGTAAAAGTGTGTGCTTGAATTTATGTAGCTGCCTAAGCATGTTTGTAGTCTATAGTGAAATTAGATTTAAATTATTGACTATGTAGCCAATGTGAAAAGAATATTTGAGTTTTAAGCCAGGTCTAGTTTGGATTATAAATTTGTGTTGGTATACTTTTATCATTCACAAGTGGGGAGGTAGAATAAACTTGAAGTCCTTTAATTATGTGTCTGTTTGTTTAATGGTTAAGTATTTCAGTTGTAATAATTCATCTCACAAAACTTAAGTAAAACCTTATTATTATTTTATTGACTTAGTCAAGTTATTTGGAACCCACAGCTGGTGCTACAACTGAGGACCGAAATTATAGATTGGAGAAAAGGCATTCCAAAATTTTGAAAGAAATTTAGTTTTAATTTGATGGTGCGTATAGTTGTGAAAATACAATGGCTCTGGCGCATAGACCAGGTGAAGATGCCGTGTTAGATGAAAGTGTGATGGCCCCAGAGAGATTTAACCCTAGGTAAAGAAGCGAGGTATTAGAAGGATTTGGCCAATTAATATATGTTTTTATACGGTCAATCCTAACGTCATACTTGATGAAGCAACAGCGGTATTGCAATTTTGAGAAAAAAATTGAGACGCATTTTCTTTAACCGTTGTACTGGAATCGGAAAAAGTAGTAATAGTTACATCAGTGTTAAAAGGGTAAGCTTTGAACTGGTCTAGATTTGTTTGGGAAGGCGTTGTTAAGCCCTGTCAATGCTTCAAATTATTTGTATGAAGTTTTTAAACAAGCTTTGTTGAAGGTACCCCGAACAGTGAGAAACAGGAGTAAAAACACAAAAAAGAGCTGACAAAATTCTTCTACTTGCTTTAACTATTATGTTTTTTCAATCTTTCGCTATGAACTTTATTTTGCAGATACTGCTATTTGGTTGTACAATTCAGAAGGTGTTTTTAAAAAGTTAATATTGCTTTAACTTTCTGGGTAATTAAATGACTTTAGAAAAATATTTTAGACATGATGATGAATGCTGATTAATTGCTAGTCTGCTGACGAAACAGAACAAGTAATGAAGAATAATTTTCTTGCCACTTCCTCCTTGGATACTGCACTCCAAGTTAGTTTCCGAAAGTTTTATGGCATGGAGCCAAGTGTTTAGATAAATTCTTTTGTTTTAGCATATTCTAAAAAAGTTAATTCATAGCTGCTTAAATTTATATCGATAAACCTACACATTTAATAAAGATGGGAGTGAGCTTAGACCTCACATAAGGTAATTTGGAAAAATTAAGGAAAAAGAAACATTCATTAATACTTTGGTTAAAAAAAATTAGGTACATCTTCAAGTAACGTAACTTATTCCTACAGAATTTTGAGAAAAAGAAATGTTCATTAAAAATTGAAACAAAAATATTGAGATCAGCAATTAAATGTTATTGACCTCGCATAGTATAATAGTGACTCAGTTCTATTAACTGGTTTAAGAATAATACCTGCATGAAGGTATGCCATAGATGCACTCTAAAAACATCTTTAGCAGAACATTTGAGGATATTCTTAGTTTAGACACGAACTCTGCAAAGTTGCAATATAATATAGCAAACTTTCATTAATTCAACGTTACGTTACGCAAAATATTATCATAAAAATGAATGGTAGCATGAATGAAAATTATATTTCAGAGCATTACGTTTGTCCTTATCCTTGACAAAGGTAATATTACATAGAATTAAAGTTGTTTGTATTTTCCTAAACTCCTCCAGTGCCTAAGTAGTAAATCGTTGAATAGTGGTAGTTTTATATGGATTCATTTCACAATGAATAAATAACATGACTCCATGGACCTTTCTATGCCTTTTCTTAGATAAATAGCATGTATGGGCTTTTTTCTATTTAATAAAACATAAAACCTGCATTTTCCAGACCGTTGGGCTCAATCCTAAGTGTTTGAAGAGAGATAATCCCAGAGAATTAAAAAAACTGTAGAAGAATTCCAAAGCATTAAAGAGATTGAATATATTATTGAGAACTAGACCGCAAAATAATGGCTATATTTCAAATATAATAACTGCAAAGCATAGAATGTGTTGGAAAGACTTCATATGTACTTTGCTGAAGTACCTCCAAGCAAGAAAAAATTAATAATTCTTTCCGCAAATAATAACAGTGAATCACTGATTAGCACAACAGAACAAATGAAGAGGGCCAATAGCATTTAGAGTGCAAGATTCTGTATAATGTTCGTTAACCTCTGAGAATTATTTTTAGCTTGTAAATTACCAGCGTCCACTAATGTACTGTAAAGCTCAACTGAACATCTAATTTCATTGGAAAAGAATGCAACTTATGTACAAGAAAGTTAGAACCTATATGAAAGTTTAAAAACTTATTCATTTAACTTTACTTATGAAATCATTCAAAATAACATTCTGTTTTTGAGACATCAAATAAGATGTAGAGATATTTTTACTTTTTATCTCTTTCGGAATTATTTCAGGTAACCTTTAAGTGCCTATATATCAATGCAATAAGAAGTTTAATCAATTTGAATTAAATATTTATGTTTATAGCTAGTTAAATAAGGATCTTAATACGCTTTCAAGATAACAGTAATAAAGCCAAACAAAGTTTCAAGTTTAAATTTTCAGAATATTAGTTTTTAATTTGTATTAATAACTGCGTACGCAAACTGCTCCACTTTTCCTTTTATTATTGAAACTGCTGTAATATTCAAAATATAATCTTCCAGACTGTTATATTTTTTAAATATGCTGCTACAAACTGTTAAATGTTTAAAAATTTGCTACTTCCCTTACTTAACTAATAATACTTTTTGAAATCATATCACTATATCAAAGCCTCCCAATGGGATCAGTATTGACCCCTGGCAGATGTTGAAATTTTATAGCGGTCAATGTTGATCTTGGCGTCGTTAGCCCAATATTCAGCAGCAATTAATCAGTACAGTCAAGGTTCCATTATTACAAAAACACACATGTATGCTAAGTTTTGGATTTTAACGAGAGAAATATCATAAATAAAAGTTGCTACCGAACCAAAATTATTGCCTTTTCCTTACCTAGCAAAAGTAGGTTTGAGTCAAGTCAACAATTTACTGTGGAAAACAAGGAACAGGATTAATTTTTCTGAAGGAGGGTGATTTACAAATTAAGTTAAGAATTTTATGCCAAATGTTAAAAAAAAAACATCAGTACAGAAAATACAGCCATCACATTAATTCAAATCCAATTCTTGTGTAGTTAAAATCTGTGACTTTGTTTCTGAGAACTTATTTATATTGGGAAAAATACATAATATAAACTATATAACATAATATTCTGGAAAAAATAATATAAAACATAATAACGAGTAAATCTAATAAATAATTTACTTTTTTCTTACTTTAGTCTAATTTTTATTATTAAATTACTTATATGGAGTTGTTTGTATTATGATAATGTAGTATGCTCTATATTACAGAGAAATATGTAACGGTGAAGAAAACTATTATTTTAGCGTGGCCAATGTAAGAAGTAATTTGGGAATATCTACCCTATATGATATGTAAAATTTTCCAAGACCTGGTTTCTCCTTTTTTTTAAATTAATCAAGTTGTATTATTTGGCAATTTCTGATTATCCGCATCCCAACCAAAAATTTTCAGATTTGTTGCTGACTTTGGAGAGAAATGCTGGTATGGATAATTTTATATCTAATTCAAAGATGCATGCCACGCAGCCTATTTTTTGCATTTTCTCTTTTCCCATATGAGACATGCCCTATTCTTTCCGTACACAGAATCTGTATTCACTAAAGAAAACACTGGAAAATTCCTCACACTCGACATCTTGAACAACCAGGCAATCAAAATTCTAAAACCATACTCACAAAAAAGGGACATGATGCCTTAGAGCAAACCACACTACGCTGTAGGTGTGCAGAAACTTAAGTCTGAGATTTCACGAAGGAGATTAAAACTGCAGTATGCGGTTCACAGCTAAGCTAAAACGATCAAATTTTCATAGGAGTTTGATGATCTACTGTTTGATGTTCCACTGCAAGAACCTGTCCGATCTTCACTACTCCGCATGAAATCATAGATATTATCAGAAAACTTAAAAACAGAAAAGCCCCCGGGCATGATGCACTTACGAACATCACTATTAAGCATTTTCCAAATAACATCATTTACAGAATAACTAGTATTTTCAACGCCTGCATTGAAAACTCCTATTTTCCGGACTGTTGGAAAACAGCCAAAGTAATTTTGCTGCCAAAACAAGGAAAGGATCATACCCGACCTGATGGATTCAGACCCATTAGCCTTCTCCCAGGATTAGGGAAAGTCTTTGAAAGAGTTATTTTACAGCGCCTACAAGTTTACTATGATGAACATCCCAAGGAGCAATTTGGATTTTAAAAAAGCTTATCTGCAGTCAAACAACTTGTACGGCTTGCAGAATTTATTGGTAATGCCTTACACAACAGAGAAAGCATAGCCCTCCTCATGCTAGACGTGACGAAAGCTTTCGACCGCGTCTGGCATGAGGGGCTTATCTATAAGCTCATTAATTTAATTTTGACCGAGAAATTATCAAACTTATCCACTCTTTTATTGTAAATAGGAAATTCTTCGTTTCCATTGGAGAAGAAGTATCTGGATTAAAAGAAATCAAAGCCTCTGTACCACAAGGGTCCATTCTAGGCCCCGTTATTTATCTGTTCTACGTAGCAGATTTTCCCTGCTTCAATCTCAGCAGAGATTATTATGTGGGTTGTTATGCCGACGATATGTCGCTGGCAGTTCGTTCAAGACGTGCAGAAAACGCAACACATAAATTACAAGAATTCATGCCACTTGTCATTCATGTCATGTGTCGTCAGTGGCGCATTGCAATCAATGCGCAAAAATCACAACTTCTGATTATTAGGAGAAGATTTCCTAAAGAAGGTTTCAAAGGCTCGTTAAAAGTGTTTAATGAGAATATTCCGATTGTACAAAAAGCAAACTATTTAGGAGTCATGCTAAATTCTTCATTCACGTGGAAGGACCATATTGAGCACATCACCCGCAAAACCATTGATGTTATCCAAAGTCTTGCTCCATTAATTGGCAGATACTCAAAATTGGACCTTTATAAAAAGAGACATATCTTTACTGCTATTATACCTCCTATTATGACTTACGCTTCCCCGGCCTCGATTATGTATAAAAAGAATGATCTCAAGAAATTACAGGTATTACAAAACAAATACCTCCGCACAATTACAGGTGCGCATTTTTATGTTTCAAATTTGAGTCTGCACACGGATTTACAAATTGATACTTTAGAAACGTACTTACAGAAACTTAACAAGAAATTTTTTGGCAAAGCAATGAACTGCGAACAATTGCAGTATTTTAAGACCTTCGACTACGAAATATTAGATGAAGATAAAGAACTTCTCCCTCTCGCAGCATTCCTATCACGTGACGCAAATTTTCCAACTTAAGATAGCATATGTTCTTAATTTTTGCCATGTAATTTAGTTTTCTGTTTATCTATATGTACTTCATTGTATTACTGTATTTAATGTATCTTTATATTTGCATATATACTTGAATATATTCTGTTATTTGATTGTAATAGCACATACTCTGATTATGTTTTATTTATCTTGTATCTTGTAGCATCGCTCAGGTCTTGTTTGCGCTTGAATGCCTGTTCTCTCCCATCGTTTTTGCGCTCTCTTATTGTGGTGTCATTGCTGCCCTCCTTTTCCATACCTTCTGACCCTAATATACCACGTGTCTTGAACCTTTACCGTCTTGTTGCCTTCGGGCTAGTTTCAATGAGCCGGACAAGTCGTGCTTCGCACGACATCCCGACGATACTTGACTGATTGATTGATTGATTGATCATTTATACGCAGTATAGATGGCGTTGCTCACACCTGTTTTATGCGCATATGCTGGAAGGTTAATCATTTGCATATCCGAACTTGTAGGAGCGCATGTTTGTTCCATTTCGCCTTCATTGTAGAGCAATTTCAATAACCAGCAGTGTAGTTTCATACAATTACATAACATGTTTATATATTTTTACTTGTTTTTAATATGTGAAATATGATTTATCACCCTCTTCATGAGGGAAATTAATATGCAGGCTGAATTTCGATTGATGATGTTATATAGTATTCATTAGGGCCACCAGCATCAGTCTGCTTTTGATCAAAAGAGACGCTTTTGCAAATTTTTTAAACTGTCGTTGAAATGGATATAATGTTTTGGACACAAATATCTATTATTTCGATTAACACTCATGCTAATTTCTTTCTTAATATTTTTAGGTTTAAGAGCAAGTGAACTCGGAATAGTCAAATTAGAAAAGGAAGAAGTAAGTTTGCATAAATGTTATTTTAATTCTGTTATTCATATTCAGGTTATATAATTCTAACACTTGTCTTTTATGCTGATAAAGTGCCTCTGTATTGTATTTACGTACTCTCCTTTACATGTACTGCGAGTTATGTAGTTTTGTTGAATATTGTTTAATTTTGAAAGCAAATTTAACTTGCTAATTCAAGTCCATTGCTATGTAGTAAAAATATGATTAACATTAATTGAGAATCTAAGAAATCTTATCTACCGAACTTTCACATTCTATACTTACAAAAGTTTCAATATATTTAAATTATATACATTAAGTACTTAATTATGTATATATTTTATATTAGTATATACTTTTCTAGCAGTGGTATTATTTCATGATCTATATTGCAAGCTGCAATTTAAGAAAGTATAAGGAATTTTCTTCTTCCTTACCGCGTGATGTAATTGGTAGCACGTCAGGCAATTGCCAGGTCCGGAGTTCGGATTCCGGTGTGCAATTAGGAAAATATTATATAGAGCTAGGTAGATAGAGTTGACAGAGATGTAAGGGCTTGCCTTCACAGTGCGCATCATTGATGTTTCATATTTTCTGCTTTGAAAAACCTAAATGCTCCACAAGTGGCATACCAACTCAAGTGTGATCGACGATAATTCGACAACTCCCTAATTTTGGCAATTTTGCCCCTGTGTTTCCAGTTGCGCTTTACGTGAATGAGAACATATAGAATTTTATGTTTCCTTATCCTGTGCCTTTGTGGTGTAATTGGAAGCCCATTCGGCTAGCAGTAGGAAGGAGTTCGAATACCTATTTCAGCATTGCCGATTATTCCTGCTTAGTGCTATAAAATTAACCTAATGACTTTACATAGATATTCATTAGATTTGTATGGTTTTAATTCTTATATTACTGGCTTTTACCTATCGCATTTGCATTATTATTTATTTGATTCCCATGTATTATAGAAAATTAAATAATATTTCATTTATAAAAAGATCAAAATTTTCACTGTTACAGCTATTTTCTTAAATTTTTAAAAGTATTACCTGCGTTAGGAATGTATCTTATAACTAAGGCTGAACATTTTAATGTTGAACAAAATCTGAGTGCGTTTATTTTGTTTCTTATATTTGTTAGAACATTTTGCTGCATTTGAAGCTAATATAAAAGCAGTCCACGAATTCCATTCAAACTCTTTCAAGGAAACGTGCTTTAAACGTCAAAACAAATTTAAATTTCTGTGGAAGGAGAAAGCAAACCCTTGAAATTTCTTAAAGCGTCCTACCGTATTTGTATGCAAGAATCAGGTCTCTTTTTCAGTACAGATCTACTTGGACTCTCTATATATTTACTGTATATTGAAAACATCCTAGAAATAGATTAAAATAAGATTTCTGCAAATGCTTTTTTTCCTTAACTCTGTTTGTTTGGAAGTTAGACATCTTTGTTTCTTTATATGAGATGCAAATTTCACTTAAGAGATCTGAAGTAATTGCTCTAGATAAACAATTTGTATAGATGAAGAGCTTCAGAACCGTTTGTTAGATTCCTGTCGCAACCATGAATTTTTAACCGGACATATAGCAGCTCCGTTCTCTTTACAGTATATCGTACATCCATTTTACCAAACTTTTAGCTTTTACCCTAGTTATAGCTCGCCTTTCTCCCGTGCTAACAATTTACTAACATATTTCACAAAATGGTTTCTGCGCTAATGGTAAGATATAATGATATTTTCTATGCTTCTTTTTCAAAATAAAGCTTTTTCTTTATAGACTTTTATTTCTTTATAAAATGCTTACTTTAATGACATTTTTCTACTTTTTTTCGTTACGAAGTCTTAGTTTGTTGTTTAAAACTAATTAAATTATGGACTAACTTCTTATTTTTGAATTTCTCCTGCATATTATACTTTTAACATGTTATTTAGCTTGCATTAAAAATCATGGGAGTGAAAATAGCTCGAAATAGCGTTTAGTGAAAATAGCGTTTTAAATTTAAATTTCGCCTTAGCTGGCAATTCAGATTACTAATTCCTTCAAAAATTTACGAATTTAGATGAATTAAACTAGTGTACTGTATTTATCCTCATTTACGTATAAGAATATATTACTAAATAATGTTTCATTTGTCTTCCATATGATTTACGTTATGCTAACTTTTGCATATTTACTCTTTCCTTTATGCCTTGTTTCGTCATGTCTCACTCCAGATGTCTATTTAAATTTTTAGCAACTCGCTTAGACGAAAATGAAAAACAAAAGTTAACGGATATGATTCTGAGACCACGTTTAACCCGCTAGTGTTGTTGTTTCGTGCCTAGAAAGCCGCAATTTTCGGTAAAAGTAATACCTAATGTTGCCATTTTTGGTAAGTGCTGAAAGTTATTTGAGTTTTTCTGCCCAATCCAGTTAGTATTCGCGTGGAGTTGCCATATTTGTAACCTAGTTCATATACAGGAGAGTTAGGTGCCCAGACGGGAAAGTAGTTAGTGACTTTGTCTGCTGTAACGGCCTGGGTTCGAACCCAGAGAAGGCATGGATACAAATTGTGTGTCCCCTCACGGGAGGCAACGGTGGTCCTTAGTAGTTGCCAACACGTATACGGTTAGTGCCCGCTATTGGAAATAAAAATAGTGTTAGAGTGTTTCAGTAAGTAGAGGTACACAAGAAGCTTAATACTTCAGTACACGCATCCTTTTCTGTGACATTGCCACACACATCGGGACAATTTCCCCCTAATTTTTACGCTATCTTCTCAGTAAGATATAACCATCTTACACAAAATATTATACCTAAATTGGTTATTTAAATACCTTTTTTAAGTATCAGTATATATTATTTGTTTTCTTTTTAAACGAAGAAACTTATTTTAACTTTTCTTTGATTATCTATCCTTTTTCGATTTTTTTTTGTTTGATACCATTTTGAAATATTTAAACACTTAATTCATACAACAAATGATATTTTTCTTGCAGGAAAGTGTTTAAATAATAATAAAAGGAAGATTTATAATCATGTTTGCATTAAAAATCTTGAGTAAAAAATCTGATGTATACACCACATGATTTCCTTGTACGGAATATTAAATTACACCCATTTTGCATTTCATTTAAACTTATTGGATTGAATTAAATCTACTTCATCCATAGCGCATAAACCGCAATAGAATAAATGCACTCTTTAAAATTCACTATATTAGTTTACCACAGCGACACTCTGGCACTAGCTTCGCTTAACAGCGTTACATCTCATTCATTTTATAACTCTTCAGAATGCACAAAAATTGAGTATATCATCTGAAGAATTAATTCTCAAAATAGCTGTATTAAAAATTGTGAAGTAAATCTTAAACACTTATTTCCTCGAATAAATTCCAGAATGGAGTAAGCATGATTTAATTCGCAATAATAAAAGAAGGCGTTATCCTTGTTATTGCGAAGCTTAGTTTCTCTAGATTGGCAACAAATCCAACATTCTCCTAAGTTTCAAATGTAAACAAATATGTCCGCCATGAAAAAAATGATTAGGCTTAGCCGCACTTAAACAACATTTAAATTGTTGATAATTTTAGAAATCTTGTATGCAGATTTACTAAGTCATAAAAATTTAAACCGGAAGATAAGATCAACATAATTAAAAAATTTTTAAAGCAAAAAATGCACAATTTACAAACATATAAGAATAAAAAAAGTGAGTCCACTGAGCCCAGTAACAGAGTGGATATATGTATACATACATTTATGTACTGTCGGTGCAGACGATTGCAACCAAAATAGGAGGTGCACATCTACATGTTATAGCAGTCCTATATACAAAATTTCGACGTTCTGAGGCTACTCGTTTTTGAGGTATGCGAAATACATACATACGTACGTACGTACGCGCAGACGCTACGAAAAAATCGCTTCAGAATCAGTTTTATTTATTTTTTTTTTTAGGAAAAAGTGTACTTTATTCTGTTCTTGCGTACGAATGTCACTCAAAAACATCGCATAGAATCGCTATAGAATTGCATTCTATAGCGGTCAAAATAGATATTTTCTTTGAAATGATGATATTCGAAATTTTTTGCTATTACGATATTTCCTTTTTACTTCGTACAAGAAAATAAAAAGGCTTAAATTTTCGCTACTGAATATTCATATTCAGTTGGCAGATTTATATAAGTTTCTTGGTTATGCTCAAAATATATTTTATTGACTGAAATAACTTTTATCATTTTTTTTTGTAAAACAATTCCCGCGTTTAATGAATGAACGAGTTTTGGTAATGATTTATGACACTCTTCACAAACAGGTTAAACCTTTCGATTAGATTTCTTTTGACACTCTTCACATCGACAACGAACTGGAGATTTCTTCGGAAGATTCTTCTGTCGGTTATCTAGTAAATTTAGAATCTTTTATAGTTCTAGTACTCTGTGGTATATTTGCGTTTTCGGGTCTATCAAGAAGACATTTTTTTACTAAGTTCGCAGCAAGATTTTCCAAATAGTTTCGTCGTGACAAATGATTGTTTTCATTGTTGAATTTACAGATAGTACAAGAATTACAGGAAGCATACATTTTTATACTATATCAGGCTGGTTTGCTCTCGATGTATTGGCGAAATGGCATCTTCCGCAAAAAGATTTTAGTTTTTCAACAACACTACAATGCTCTCAAATGAAATATATACTCGTACGTTTTGAAAACTATTAAATATTTTTTCCGAGAGCTTCTTTTCTGGAGAGCTAATTTATCAAATTCCTTTCTCACTTGACGACTGTGTATGTCATTCCTTTCCCTGTGAGAGAAAAGCCCCCTGAGAAAAATTCTTTCAGGAGCTTATCAGTGGTTGTAGCAAATATATATATATATATATATATAATATATAAGTCACAAATTTTAAGCTACAGGTGAATGAAATATTTGACATTTTTAGCAACTTTATTTGTATAATTATAACCAAAATTCGTAGTAGATTAGGTCAAACAAAATTATTAAATTCTATTAACAATTACTGGACCTTAAAAGTTTTTCTATTACTTTTTATTTTATGAAAACTTCGCACATTTTCTTGCAGAAGCCGTGAAAATACTAACGTTTGCCATAAGCTCAGTTCAATTTGTTACACTGATGGCAAGCGAATTTCTTCGAATAGAGACCAAGTAGGAATTTAATGATTTTCTTCTGAAAGGGACGCGATTGGTTTTCTCGGGACCAAAAATAAACCTAAAACGTAATGTATTCTTACTTACTGAATCTGGACAAATGGCGACATGTACCAGCAGGAAGGAAAATGATATCCTGGTTCCCTTAAGAATTTATATAACTCACAAATACAAGTAAGTGCGATTATGGAGGAGGAAACCAGTATGCACAACATTTGTTAAGGCAATGGAGAAATTATAGTGTTGTAAATCCATGGATCATAGTAGCCATCTTGCAATTAAATGATTTCTTTGGATTCATGCATTCATTCCGTGATTACATTTAGCCGATTAAGCATACCTTTGCTTCAGGAACATTTGTTAAGGAAGTTAGAAGTTAGAATTGCCTTGGACAGATTTTGGAAATGAACGCAATAGTATGTTTGTCAAGAAAGCGTTTGAATAGGTCCGTATCATTACGTCACAGAGTATTTAGTAACGAATCTAGAACTTGCTAGATAATCTCGTTTCTTTTTTTTAACCGTTTATTTAGCAAAGAATTTTGCGTTTTCACTATCGTATTAATGACATAAAATTATGTATAATAGTGGTTTTATAAAGGCAAAATATGGTTCTGTGCCGATAAAATATGACTCTGAGCAGATCACTATTTCCATTAATCGTGGCTAACAACTAGACATCTTTTTCAAATTGCAACACTTTACGCTTAATCAGAGCAAAATGTTGCCTGTAGAAGTTTCTTTTTAGATTGTAACTATTACAATTGTAATTATTTATGTTATTCAAATATCTTTAAGAAAAATAAAACGAAATAAATGACACTGTATATTTGATGATGGGAAATATTTTCATAGAGTTTCAAAGTATCGAAGGAGCAGAGTTTTTTTATGAAAGCAGTGTTAAATAGCACTGAAA
This sequence comes from Stegodyphus mimosarum, assembly GCA_000611955.2. Classification (NCBI taxonomy): domain Eukaryota; kingdom Metazoa; phylum Arthropoda; class Arachnida; order Araneae; family Eresidae; genus Stegodyphus; species Stegodyphus mimosarum. Next base: position 72,818 of record KK112327.1, read on the forward strand.
TCATAATTCGCTTTATGGACAGCTGAAATAAAGGGAACATTATTAAGAATTCCTATTTCAGTAGATAACCTTTCAGAATGTACTTTTGAGTATATTAAAGAGATTAAATTTATCTTCGGAAAACGTAATAAGGATAAATAACTTAAAATCAACAATACTATTTTAATACAGAATTTTAACTGATATTTTGAGAACGATATTAAGAATTCATGCTTCAGTACTGAAACCTTCAAACCTGTACTTTTGAGTATATTAATGAGATTAAATTTCTCTTTCGAAAACGTATTAATGATAAATAAATTAAAACCAACAATAATATTTTTAATACAGAATCTTGACGAAATATTTCTGACTCATGTACTCTGAGCACAGTTTCGAATATATATATGATAGAATGCTAGTATGCAGTTTGCAATCTTACACTTTTTTAATTACATGATTCCATCCATATTTGTGACATTTTGCTATAGTTAGTTTTACATTTATATATAGGAATTTTTTAAAACTAGTATGAATTATCTCACTTTGTTAATTGTTTTGAACATAGATTCAAACATTATACTTAAAACATATGTTAAATTTTTAGATTATTATTTAGGAAGAATGATTTATAATGATATGTTTGTAATCGCCTATCAAAATGAATTTACTCTTATATTAGAAGCGGATTGTCAATAGTGAAATAACAGATACATAGGTAAGATACGAGATTTAAAAAACCAGTGATAATCGATAATTAAAAGTAAGTATATTTTTACAATTATGGTAATTAATGAAATAAGTATATTTTTTTACAAATATAAACTTCTAAAATGTAATTTTTAGAAGCTTATATTTGTAAAAAAATATACTTATATCTTTGATTATGGTATCTTAAAAAGCAAAAAAATCGGAAACTGTTATAATGTTTTAAAATTAGACAGAAACTGATGTTTGAGTGTTTTATACTAGAAGAGTTTAGTCTTACCATTTCCTGCATCATAAACGTCCTGTTATATTATGTTACCATAACACCGACCACTCATATTCGATGATTCACCTTTCATGTGAATCATCGTGTAGTAAAATTTAAGAGTCACGGTACTAAAATATTGTGAATTTAATACCGGCTGGAAACCAAAAAGAAGAGATTTCCAAGATTAGAATTTTTAGCATGTGCGCTGAGACCAACAATAACCCGACTAGTAGATTACATTTAGATTTTATACTAGTCTGCCTTAATATTCTAAAACTGGATAAAAGGTAAATGTTGACTTACATATACATAGTACCAAACAAGACGCCTAATATCATCACCTGTGAAACATGTATTTATTCAGAATATTAATTTTATTGCAGAAATTTAGTTATATATTTAGTCACAAGTAGCCTAAGTAACACCAGTCAAATAATGACGTTCGTGATTTGGTTGTACAAGTATAGAACATCGAAGGACACGAAATCTCTAATTATAGCCAAAATCACTATTTAATTTTTATATTATGCTTGTAGAATGTTATAGGACTTGGTAGAAAAGAAAAGGTATTTTTAACAAAATAGACTGGTTTGTCGATCTCGTGACTACGGCGTAAAGAATTTGCTACTGGATTCCATTCTCAATTTCCGAATTCTTCTTCATCAAAACAGTGTATGCGACGAGGAAAATCTTGATAACGAATATTAAACACGTTCACACGTATGACAATGTTAATTACATGAAGAAGCAGAATAACATTAAAGAGAGAACAGAGGGGATACTTCACAGCTGGTCTATTTATAGTCTTTTTAGTCAACGTCCGTTGCCACATCCGAAATGACATTCGGAGGCAAAATGTGAGGGCTTAATTTCACGCATTGGCCTTTCATGTGACCTGATAATAAGGCAAATTCACACAGCATAAAATCTTTCATTTGTCTTCCAGGTCATAATAGTATATACCTCATCGACAATGTAACTGTGATGGCGGCATATAACCAGTTATATATTTACTAATTTAATCATTTTAGATAGGGATAAATTTTAAACCATTAGTATAAGTAAATTGCAACTTTTCTAAAGCATAATATTGCGGATCTCGGTTAAAGCAATTTAATCTAAATTTTATCCAATTATTAATCTAAATTTAATCTAAATTTATAACCCATAATGCACTCAAACAGTATTTTTAACAGTTATTTTAAATAGTATAAAATCAATTTGGCAAACTGCCTTTTCTCTTGCATTTCGTGTTGAGAAATGATAGTTATTTTTGCTGTACCTCCCAGAATGTATTCTTAAAATTTGTACGGTTCTTTTTTATTTTTATAAATTTTATCGTTTACAGCTACAAAAGCATAATTAGCTTTTTAAGTATCTCAGCTCCAAAAATAATCAAGATTCCAAAAATAAATTTTCATATTTCGAAATTGTTGTTTTTTAGAAGTTAAAAATTTCAGCTTGTTAGGTTTCTGAGCTACTCTCCTTTTTAATGGTGTTTATAAGACTAATTCACACGTTTTCATTATTGGTCCAAAAGAATAACATATTTTCTAATTCTTCAAGCAAGCCTGTATTCTGTATTTCCACAGCGTTTTTAATCGTCATCGTATCAAGGCAATCTCTGAAAGGATTTTCCAGACCGGTTCTTCGTCCCTTTCTGCGCGGGATTTCGGACATGAAGGACGGGCGTTTTCGCCCTGTTCCTTCTCCTCCCGCCATGCTGAGGCTATGATATTTGTTCTCTCCTGCTACCATTTTTTTACGCCATGCGGAATTTCGTGAAGATAACGACATGTACATAGACGAGCTGGACAACTATACGATTCTTTCAAAATTCCAGATTATTGAAGATAGCTACTTTATTTTTTTTTCTACTAGTGAGAGAGATAAACCTGAATGATAGTTTCGTTGAAGTTCGATTTCTTCGATTACGTGGTTCATCGGATGTATGTTTCAGTTGCCGAGTGTTTGTATTATTTCAAGTAAATGAATATAGTCTCCAGTAGAACTGATACTCTTCAAAAATGTTATACGGCTTTACGTTCTCAGGACTTTTTTTCGAACAGATGCTCACGGATTATTTTGCGTCGATTTCGTGTCTACAGCAGTGAGGCCATCTAACTCGTGTCACGGGTCAAAATGCATGTTTGGAATTAAGGTTGAGAACCTAGATACGTAGTAAAAAATAATTACAAATTTTTATTTCACGTTGAGAACTTAGATGAAATATGTGACCTATTATTTATTTGCTGGACATGTGATATACACTTAGACAAAAAAAAAAAAAAAAAAAAAAACAAAAGCTGGACATGTGATATACACTTAGACAAAAAAAAAAAAAAAAAACGACGCACCAAGAAGGAGTTATCCGAATTGGACGAAAATCGGTAGAAGTGATGTAGATGTACAGAAAAACAAATGATTACAGTTTGAGAAAAATTGGATGATTTGTTGAAGTGATAGAGCTTCACAAAGTGAAAAAGTCAGCAACGCGTTTGTCCACCTCTGGCCCTTACGCAAGCAGTTATTCGGCTTGGCATCGATTGATAGAGGTTGGGGATGTCCTCCTGTGGGATATCGTTCCAAATTCTGTCCAACTGGCGAGTTAGATCATCAACATCCCGAGCTGGTTGGAGGGCCCTGCCCATAATGTTTCAAACGTGCTCAATAGGAGAGAGATCCGGCGACCTTGCTGGCCAAGGTAATATTCGGCAAGCACTAAAGCAAGCAGCAGAAAAATGTGCAGTGTGAGGGCTGGTATTATCTTGCTGAAATGTAAGCCCATGGAGGCGTGACATGAAGCGCAACACAACGGGCCTTAGAACTTCGTCGACGTACCTCTGTGCTGTAATGTTGCGACGGCCAAAGGAGTCCTACTCTGAAATGAAATGGCACCCCAGACTATCTCTCCTGGTTGTCGGTCTGTCTGCCGGAAGAGAGTCAGGTTGGTATAACACCGCTGTCCGGGGCGTCTCCACACTCGCCTTCGATGGTCATCGGGCTTCAGTTCAAAACGGGATTAATCACTTAAGACTATTCTACTCCAGTCAGTGACATTCCAGTGCGAATGAGATCGATACCACTGCAAACGGGCTTGACGTTGTACAGAGGTCAATGGTAGTCGGCGCAAGGGGCGCCTCCACCCCCTTTCTGTGAACCGTATATGAATGGTCCTTGCGGTCACTGAAGCACTAGTTGTACGCACAATAGATGATAATGATGCATCTGGGGCTGTGAGTGCCGCTCTGACGATTGCTCGGCTTCACGTTCTGTCGTTTTTCTAGGCCTACCCTTCCTTCTTGACGCTGTGTGCGGCAATGGTTCACCCATTCCTGACAACATCGTCTAATAGTGGCATGCACCTGCTCAAATGTCGAGCTATTCACCGAAAAGGCCGATCGGCATCTGAGCCCAACTACACGACCTATGTCAAATTTTGACATCTGCGCATATCGTTCGCGCACCTGTATGCGAGGCATAGTTACTGTCTACAAGAGTACACGGAATGAAATTCGTGAAGAATTTATGACCTGAAATCGTAATTTCACCTCTTAAATATCATGCCAGTTGCGCAGATCAGATGCGCTGTAGCGAAAACCTTTCATTCATTGGCAGCCAAAATATAAAATTTAGCATTTTCCGTCGAAACCTGTATGCATATCAATTTGTGTCCAATTTGCTTTATATCTTCTCGGTGCGTCGTTTTTTTTGTCTAAGAGTGTATATTACTGAATGTTTTTAAATATATCTCCATATATATATGTGCATATGTGAAACAGATTTAAGAAATTTAAATGAGTAACTTCAATAATTTAACTTTGGATTGTGGTACATAATTATAATATAATGCCTATGAAAATCAAAATGCAGATTAAAAAATATGTTTGATATATTTATATTGAACGTACTGAGTTAATGGATGTGTTGAAGCATATTACAACTGATTAAGAAATTATCAAAAATTCATTATCCTTACAGTGATAATTGCAAATATATGCATGTTTGATAAATGGTTTTACGTACGTTACAAAATTTAGTAAGTGTTTATGAACTATGATGCGTATCTCGATTTGTTTGAATGTAATGTTATAAGACAGTTAGAAAAGATAAGTAGCATTTTAATTCATCTATGCCAAAGTTAAAAGGTAAATCAACTACTGTAATGGCAACTTCCTTAGCTTCTGCTCTGCCCACATTTAGTGGCAATGTGTCTGAAAATGTGAATTTCTTCATAGATCAAACAAATAGTGTTGCAAAACTAGAAAATTGGACGAATGAGAAAAATTTGATCATTCTAAAAATAAACTATAGGCATAAAGGCTCTAGATTTCCTATTCAATAACCCAACAGCAGCTAAAGAAAACAATTTTGAAAATTTAGAGAAATTACTCAAATTTGTGAAAGGCAGAGATAGACCAAAATTTTAATATTGGAGAGGAAGTATTTTTAAAGGTGTTACAACTACCTCATGTGTTTCAGCCAAAATATCCTGACCTTTCAAAATCATAAAAATATTTCGAAATGAAAATTATTTAATTTAAAACATAAACATGACTGACAACAAAACTCAACAAGTTCATTGCAGTAAATTATTTAAAAGAATTCCTCTAAGGTATAATTTAGCGAATCAATGGCGTTCCCTTCATCGAGTTTGTTTTTCTTGTTCACTAAGTAAAAAAAAATAAAGGGGGAAAGGCAGAGAGAAAAATTCGCACATGTTTTGTGTTTGTCAGGAATTTAGTAGATTTAAATCCAAATAATTTTTTTGGAGTTTCCTGGTTAGTATGGGTGTATGTTGGCCACCCTCATTTGTACATTTGGTCAGTTGCAGGCTGGTCCGGGTTGACTAAGATCATAGAATTTAAAAAAAAAATAGAAAGAGGGAAAAAATGAAGAACGCTCAGTTATGACTATAAGTAGCGAACTAGTCATGAAAATTTTGTTACAAAAAAAAAAGGATTAATTTGAAATAATTAAGTTGTAAAAAGAAAAGGAAAGAGTAGAGTAATTAAGTATACACATTTATTAAAAAATTAAGAAAAAATTGATGGTATTTTAAAGAGTTTACAAAGATGACATGGTTTGAAAATTGTTAAATAAGAGATGATTTAAATTTATTAACAGTTTTAAACAACAGTGAACGATTGTGTGAAATGTAGTAAATGTATTGAGTTACAATTGTATTTTGTCTACACTGCAGTGAAGTTTTATGTTACTGTATTTGAAACATGTATTGTATATATCAGTTCTTAGTTTTGATTTTGATTTATATTACATGTATAGCAGCTTATCCCAGAGTTTTTAAATGTTATGCCAGACAATTAAATTATCATAATGTAATATTTGCTGATTTAAAAAATATGCCGGATCTAAAAAATTCTAATTAACGTAATTTCTACTGATTTCAAATGTGATGCCAGATCTCACCTGCAATTAGTGTTGTGCTTGATCAAGATTTATAATCCTGTGATCTGTTACGCGTTTCTTCTTCGTTGGCCGGAGGGAATGTGCAAGCAAGCCTGCATTCTGTATTTCCACATCGTTTTTAATCGTCATCGTATCAAGGCAACCTTTGAATGGATTTTCCAAACCGATTCTTCGTCCCTTTCTGCGCGGGATTTCGAAGGTGAAATGACGGGCGTTTTCGCCCTGTTCCTGCCGCCATGCTGATGTTATGATGTTTGCTCTCTCTTGCTACCATTTTTTACGCCATGTAGAATTTCGTGAAGACATCGACATGTACATAAACGAGCAAGACAACTATAAGATTCTTTCAAAATTCCTGATTATTGAAGATAGCTGCTATAATTTTTTCTACTTTTGAGAGAGATAAACCTGAATGATAATTTCGCTCAAGTTCGATTTCTTCGACCACGTGGTTCATGGAATGAATGTTTGCGTTGACGAGTTTTACTATCATTTCAAGTAAACGAATATAGTCTTCGGCAGAACTGATATTCTTCAAAAATGTTTCACTGATCTGTCTTCTTAGGATCTTTTTTTCGAACAGATGCTCACGGATTATTTTGTGTCTACAGTAGTGAGGCTATCTAACTCATGTCACGGGTTAGGCCATTTTGTTTATAGATCTGGTTAGAACAATGTGTATTCATCAGCGAGTATGGTTTTATTAATCGGGCTAATTTTTATTTGTGGTCCACTGATATTTATTCAAGAAATTATTCATGCTTGTAAACAAGAAATAAAGTTGTTGTCACATATGATATAGGTTGTCACCATTGTGCATCTGGCTTTTCTAATTCTGCGTAAGCTATTTAATTAATCTTCCTTTGCTAGCTCACATATCTCATGTTGTATGCTTGTAGAGACATTAGGTTAATTTAGAAGCCGGAGAGATGAAAAATGTGCAACGCCTTCGCCGGGAATCGAACCGCGGACCTCTGAAATACCGGCTCAGTGTGCTGACCATTACACCACGAAGGCACGCTAAGAATGTGGGAGACATACCTTATATTCTCCCCTTTTTAAAGGGCGACTAGGGTTTTAGGGGACCTAGTCACCAAATCCTGGGTGTGGAGAGTCATCATCCACAACCCTTTTAGTTCGGGCGCCACTGTAGAGACATTAGGTTAATTTAGAAGCCGGAGAGATGAAAAATCTGCAACGCCTTCGCCGGGAATCGAACCGCGGACCTCTGAAATACCGGCTCAGTGTGCTGACCATTACACCACGAAGGCACGCTAAGAATGTGGGAGACATACCTTATATGCTTAAGTTTATTTTATGGGGTATTGCGATCATAATGCAATGTTAGCTAACCTCACAAGTGTAAAGTGTTTCATCACATTTTAGTGCGCTTAGTTTATTATCACAGTCACACTTCATTTTAACTTTTATCACCTTGATTTTCAATACAGCAGAAATTCTAACACTAATGTATTTGTATACCGTTCTTCTACATTTTCCTTATTTATATTGGTTTCTGTATTTCTTGCATTTCAATTTTGCTTTAATTCGAATTTACTTTTAATTTTTGCTTGTAACTAATAGTGTCCCGAGCAATGCATCCAGATATTTCTTTCCGTTATAAGACTATTAGAAATAATATTATTTTGCATGTAAGAACAATTCATTACCAGTGGTTTGAGTCGCATAATGGCATTAAAAACGCAACTTGTGTTCGGCACTCATTAATCAACCAGGTTTAATGTTTTAAGTATTAACCAAATGAAAAGTTCTATTTAAAGCATTAAACATAGGATGATTAATAGTTTTTATTTTTTTATTTGTTACTCCAGTTAATACATTTTTCTAACATTAATTGCCATTTAGAAAAAAAATATCCTTCTCTGGCTTTATTTTTTTTACTTCTAATTAACATGAGACAATTTTACTTCCCTACAATTTTTTCCTTAGATACGATAATCCTTAAAAATTTTTTAATTTTTTCTTTTTGTGCTAATTGCTTATATATATATATATATATATATACAGATAGATTGATAGATATAAATATAGTTATATCTATCTATCTCTCTCTATATGTAGCCACTACTGTATTAATTGTTTCTTAACAATACAGTTTATACTTTTCGTTTTAACTTTTGACGACCATTCTTTATCATCAGAAATCTCTGAAGTGCATAAAAGTAATGCCTCAAAAAATGTTACATATACATGGATGGGCGGAAAAGCGTTTGCGCGTTTCCAATTTGCACCCTTTATTTACAAATATATTAATGTGCATCTACGTTAAATAGTATTTGGTTAAGCATAACCTTCAAAATCGCGTGTATATATAGATATATATTATTTTTAATTTTTCAAAAAGCAAATTAATTTGTAAAGGCTTGATTTCTTATGCCAAGAGGGAGGAAAAACGTTACTTATATAGATATATATGTAGATAAAATTCAAGAAGAGAAAACATCAGTATTATCCTATCTAAGAAAAAATGTGTATAGGTAATATCTAAGAGGTTTTAAAAGTAAAAATGGAAATTTAGATAAGTAAAAAGGTCTACTGTAGGGGATCCAAATATGACAAAAATTTTGATGAAAACTTCGAAATTAAAGAAAGCAATGAAAAATTATTACATTAAAAAGTAAATCGAGAGATAAAAATTTAATACACGAAAAAATTATTAAAAACTTAAACCGGGTTTATTGATGAGAGATGAATAACATGTTTCGCCCTCTCATTATTAGAAGATATCAAACCGTTATAAATTAATTTGCATTTTGAAAATTTGCCTCTAAGTCGTCTCAGAAGAGGTTCCTTGATATGTTATCCGACATCTTCGAATTAAAATTAAAATAAGAAAATCTTATTAAAGTAAAAAAGGTGCAAATAATGCAAATAAAATACAGAAAAGATGAAAACTCATAACGCATAAAACTGCAGTAAATTTCATGAAAAACTAACAGATCGGTATAAACAAATTCCGAACATTTTACTCATATTAGGTGTGAATTACAAGCGGAAGTCTAACTTACAAATTAAAAAGGGTTATTTGGTAAAGTCTTATCTAGTTTCAGTTAAATGATTTTTTTAAATTTTTTCTTAAACTTAGACGCAACATATATTTCTGTAAGAAAGCAGAGATGATTTCTAAATTATCCAGTAATTACGTCGGGAATATATAAATCATTTCTAACGAAACTTAATTTAAATTAAAGTACAGCTTTAGACGGAAACATTTCAGGAAGTTATTAGGAGTAGTACAAGACTTCGTGAGCTGCCATCCGTGAAAAAAATCAAGGAAATAAGTATAAACGAAAGAGCAAGCACGGGACTGCAAAACAAAGAAAAGCACATATCTAACAGTTAGCGAAAACTAATAGCGTCGGTATTCAACATACAAGTCATTTAAGAGTATTAGGAAGTATTTTACCTGCAGAATTTTAATTTCAAAAGACTATAAAATTCTGTTTAATTTTAACACAAATACAAGAGTTTTTTTATGTTTATGGTGGGGATTAACATAGGAAACGGAATTGCTTAAAGAGACTATTTTTCGAAGTAGAAATGGAAATAGGAATATATTTTAATAAAGCCTTCTCATCTTAAAATTATCCTTTCTTGGCGAATGTCGTTAACATCATGCATAATTTTCTAACCTTCAAGCAAGCTATGAAGTTGCCTGTTAAAGTTAAAATCTACGAACTCTTCCTAATGAAACTAAATATGTTATTTTTTATTTATTTCCTATTTTTTCTGAATTGCGGTATGTAACGGTTTAGTTCAAATGCAATAATAAATGAATTACGTTCTGTACACTGGAAATTTTAAGCTACTTTAAGTGAAAAGAAAACGTATACTCTATTAATTCAGCTTTTGGTAATAACTGAGCGAAAGTGCAGTAATTAAATTTTATCTATTTTCATTATTGTAGCTACACTGAAAACCTGGTATACCTTTTCTAATTCCTTAATTAAATAAAATAATACCTTCACCATAATTCAAAACTCTGGATGCAGTAGCTTGAAATAAATAGTTATTTCCCCAATTCTTGCATACTTAAATAATTTCGTTTTCGTTTTCATTTGACTTTTTTTAATCACTTTTATTATATTCGTGCTAGATCTAGTTCTTTTATAAATATTCAGACTTGCAATATTCTCTCAAAAAAATCTAGTTAGTTCTTTATTCATTTCGAAAACTACTAACAACCATCCTCACTAATTGTATAATAAGAGTTTAAAGACTTTACTTTAAATTTCTACACGTTATACTCATAATTTATATTTAACTCCTCACATTTTGGTAACCTTCCATCCCTCCCAATACTTTATCACGCAGTTCTAAGAAATCTCTTAAGACATATCTTTTCTTCTTATCCACTATACTCGCAAATTTAATTTAAACTACCAGAGTAATGTTTATCATCTATTGGTATCTTTAGAAAATATATGTACACTCTGTACAAAAAAGAGGCAGTTTCAAAATTTCAAATATTTCCTTTTCTACTGGATGCATTGACGAAATTTAACTTACGTTTTTCATATCTCGAAAGCGCGATTTAGGGTGTATAATTGATTTCTTTAAAGCACTTTACTAAAGTAAGCATTTTGACATAAAATCGGACTTTTTCTGAAATTATACACCAATTTTTTTGCTTTCCATATTTCAATTGTGACCAAATATTAAAATTTTGTAAAATCTGGAGAAAAACATAAAGAGCTCTTAAAAATAATAACTAAGCGCACTTATGTTTCAGTTTCCCCCAACAATAATACACTTGGCGAATTTCTTAATTTATAGTAACATATTTTCCTTTCCCTTTTTCAGTGTGCACGAGCGGAAAGGAAGGCGCACCATTCATTCTTTAAAAAAAATTTTTACAAAGTATGCACAGCATATTTTCCTTTATTACTTCTTACAACAAATATGCCAAATTTAAAACTCTCCAATATGTAAATTCACGTATATCTTTGGATATTTTGAATATAAAAATTCTAATTATTTTCAGGTATGCCTAGAAATACGTCTACATTAAGGTGATGTCAGTAATTTTATAGGTTATTATTAAAAAATGTTTTGGAAAAATTTATAAAGATTACTAAAAATACAAATTTTAAAAATAAATCAAAAAATATCTGCGTATTTTATTTGGTTTGAACTTAAACTTCAAGTTACGAAAGAAGGATTTAATTAATTTTAATAAATGAAGAGTTATTAATAAATATATACCAAATTCACTTATTACTGAGACGCTAAAACTTTGAGAGCCAATTTTTAGCCCAAACAGGGAATTTTGCGCAGAAGCGTTAACAATTTCGTTTTGGAATTTTGCATCGGTTTACTATAAACAGCGTTTCACTGGCTTCGCCGATTTAATTAATATTTAGGGGCCAACTACTTATAATCCGGATGGCTTCGGCTATATCTTTCAAATAGCTTTAGTTAAGCTTAGTTTAGTTTAATTTCATAATTATTTAAGTTCAAGCCCAAGTAGAGACTTTACTGTATACTCCGAGTTAGGAGCTGATTGTAATTATTCTGAGAAAAAAAAGGGTAGTTAACCCTTCTTAAGTATTATGTGTTTATTCTCACACTTAAGCGATTATTCGCTTGTTAGCGTTTGTGGGGTTCTAAGGTTGAACATTGAATTAAATAAAGTAAAACCTCACACACTTTTCGAATTGTTGTCGCTAAATATTACAGCCCTGCATTACATTTTAAGAAATTAAAAATGAAGAATCTGCATCAATGTATGTATGTTTCTTGCACTGTGAAATACCAACGGTGCCTAGAGACATCGAATTTTTAATAACTCTTCTACTCGAATATGGGCATTTTGAAGGCCAAATTTTGAATTTGATTTATTGTCTATTTTATATTTTGTAAATCTTAACGAATTTTTTATTAACAAATTCGGCGATTTAAAATCGAGCAATGGCAACACCGTATGAAAAAAAAACACTTTTACCTCTAGCGCGAGAAACTATATATCAGAAATTCTAAAGATATGCTCTTTTAAAATTATTTTTTGATACTGCTGTTTAACTGAATTTATGGTTTAAGTGCGAAGAACATGATACTTAAAATGAATAAAGAGAAAAAACTACTAGTGTGATTTTTACAAAACTTGGCACTTTTTCATAATCTGAGCCGTAGAAATGAAGTACGGAAAAATATCAATATATCATAGAATTCGATATATCACAGAAAAATTCTGATTTTGTGTCGAAGTACCTATGTTTGAACAACCCTCTATATAAATCTAATATATATAATAAATAGCTCTATCGAGACATAAGAAACACAAGTTAAATTTAGTCAAGCGGATTTATTTCTACACACCGAATGTCGCAATTTTTTTTTTTTTTTTGTGAATGCTCTGCTGCGATTTTTAAAGTCTCCTACAATCTGATTGAAAAAAATATTTGAGTCAAAAGAAGTGACCTGGATTTTTTTGCCACAGAATTAACTAATAATAGTTGTACAAATTATTGTATTGATGTAAAATGCTGAATCAAATAAATGATATTGTTACGAATTTCACATTTATTTGGCTATTTATTTAGAATTGTAATTAGATTTGCTTCATGTTGCCTTAGCAACGCAGACGATTTTTGAAGAGAAAGCTACGTCGAAAAAAAAAATAGCAATAAAAATAAAAGAGCGCGCGCATTTAATGATTAATAAATAAATATCTCGTAATTACTGTTGCCATCCAGAAAAATCTAGAAAAATCGTGATTGTTCTACTGATAATTTAAAAGCTTATAAAAGCCGAGGTGAAACACCTCATCTCAGTTAGTGAGTTAGTTGTTGTTGTTGCTGTTATACTTGTAGCTGTAAAAAGCGAACTGCTGTTTGTTTACTTAATGCTGTATTGATTGTAGCGATTTCGCTGTGAGATAGAACTATTTTATCTGTTTTGAACTGAGTTTTTGCTAAACGTTTGAGATATTGTGATATTGTGCGAAGATTTGTGAAGAAATATTTCAGCATTTTAATTTATTTCTTGTGGAAAGAATAAATTTTTGTTAACTTTTTACGACTTGTGCATTCAATATATAACGAACCCGTACGCACGTAACAATTTTTGGTGTCAGAAGTGGGATTTTTGAATGCCATTAACTAGAGCAATGGAAGAACAATTAAGGCAATTCATGGCAGCCTTTGCTGCATTTAAAGAAGAAATTAAAGCTGGCCAAGATTCCGTGAAAGAGGAGATGAAAGCTGGCCAAGATTCCGTGAAAGAGGAGATGAAAGCTGGCCAAGAATCTGTTAAGGAAGAAATGAAGGCTGTTCAAGAAAAGATGGAAGAATCTGTAAAAGATGAAATGAAGGCTGTTCAAGAAAAGATGAAGGAATCTGTAAAAGATGAAATGAAGGCTGTTCAAGAATCTGTAAAAGATGAAATGAAGGCTGTTCAAGAATCTGTAAAAGATGAAATGAAGGCTGTTCAAGAATCTGTTAAAGATGAAATGAATTCTGTTCAAGAAAAGTTGGAGAAATCTGTTAAGGAAGAGATGAGAGCCGTTAAAGCAAGTCAAGTAGAAATGAAAAAGGAAATTACTTGCATAATAGAAAATAAATTTGAGGCTATGGAAGGCAGAATAGACGCGGTTGAAAATAAAGTTTCTTCTGTCAAAGAACAAATAGAAGATAGAGTTTCTGCCGTAGAACAACAAATCGATTACAGAATTTCTGCTGTGAAAGAACAAATTCAAGAAAGAGTTTCTGCTGTGAAAGAACAAATTCAAGAAAGAGTTTCTGCAGTGGAGCAACAAATTGATGACAAAGTTTCCGCAGTTGCCAAAGAAGTTGATACTTTAAAGAAATTCGTAGCGACGGCAGGAAGCAATTCGGATACTTTTAAATTCCTAGCCATGCCTGCGCATCCTTCTCTGAAGCTATCGACATATGATGGGAAGACCTCCTGGCAAGTGTATAAGACACAATTTTCTATAGTTGCGGAAGCAAATGGATGGGATTCCCAAGCTAAGGCCTGTCACCTTGCGGCTTCTCTGAGAGCAGACGCAGCGGATATCCTTCAGACTCTTCCCGAAAACAAAAGGCTAGATTTCGAAGCTCTGTCCGGCGCATTGGAGCTGCGTTTTGGAGAGAAGTGTTTAAAAGATTATAGCAGGCTTCAGTTAAAATCCCGTCAACAGAAGTCTACGGAAACACTCCAGGAGCTCGCCACGGATGTTGAAAGGCTGTCCCACCTCGCCTTTTCGGAGTGCCCGACAGAAACAAGAGAAATCCTGTCCCTGCAATACTTCATCGACGGCATCCGGGATCCTGAAATACAGAAAGCACTGCGAATGGCTGATGTGAAGGACTTAAAAAGTGCTCTGGTGTACGCCATGAAATTTGAGGCAGCACAGCAAGCCACTCGTAGAGACCGCCACCCAATCAGAGCTGCTCACATACAAGAACCAGTGGATCCAATGACTGCTCGCCTAGACGAATTAACCAGAAAGGTGGATGCTTTGACACGGAATACTGGTGACAAGAAATCGTTCGTAAAGTGCTGGAACTGCGGTGCTGAAGGGCACATTCGAAGAAACTGCAGAACACCCCAGGGCACGGATGTTAAGACCGCGCCTCTCAAGAAGGAGGGAAACTAATTCGTGGCCATCTCGCGGGGCGGAGGTTGCCAGATAATGAAAAGCCCCAGTTTAAAGCGCTTCAGATTTCTGCAGTGAGTGGCGGCAATAACGGAATTTTCATCATGGGACAAATCAATGGAATTCCTTGTAACATGACGATCGACACGGGAGCCAATGTTACCATCATTCGAAAAGATTTGGCTCAACAACTCGAAGGTAAACTTATCTGGACGCCGCCCTGCGTTACCCTCCAGACTGTGTCCGGGGAGAAGATCGATATAGAGGGGAAATTAAACGTTAACATCACGTTTGGAAGTGCCACTTACCATCACACGGCCTATGTAGCAGAAATTACAGACCCTTGCATACTCGGATTGGACTTTTTAAGGAAACACAATTTTTCCTTGGACTTTAAAAATAACGAACTGCATTCTGCCTCTGAAGACATAACTTTATTCGAAATTAATGATGAAGGAGTGAAATCTATCCACAAAATAATAGCTCAAGACGATATCACAATACCGGCAAGAACAGAAATTTTACTTCCTGGATCCATAGCCGAAAATAGAAATTTCCGCTACGGCGTCATGGAATATCCCAAGAATTGTAATAGCCCTAAAGGAGTATTAATAGCCTCAGCACTCGTCGACCTATCAGGGACCGTTATCCCGGTGAGAGTTGCCAATGTAACTGATAAGGCGAGGGTTATTAAGAAAGGTGAAGTGGTTGCAGAATGTACCCCAGTAACCAGCGTTGAAAGAAAAAGTAACATCTCAAAACCCGTGTCTTCCGACAACATTATATCGGAGTTACTGCAGAATGCGCAATTAAACGATGAAGAAAAGAATGCTGCCGAGCGTGTTATTAAAGATCTTCAAGATGTTTTCTCCCGTTCGTCTTCTGACGTTGGTCGAACCAGTTTGACTCAACATAGAATCGATACTGGTGATCATCCACCAATCAAGCAACATCCAAGACGTCTGCCGATTGCGAAACAGGAAGAGGTACGAGCACTTTTAAAGGACATGCAAGAAAGCAATGTCATCGAGCCTTCAGCAAGTCCCTGGGCATCTCCCATCGTCCTGGTGAGGAAGAAAGACGGGTCAACCAGATTTTGCGTTGATTATCGCCGGTTGAACGAGGTTACGAAGAAAGACAGTTACCCTCTTCCTAGAATTGACGACATTCTGGATACTCTTTCTGGAAGCAAGTGGTTCTCGACACTTGATTTAAAGAGTGGATATTGGCAGGTAGAAATACATCCTGATGACCGAGAAAAGACGGCATTTACTACAGGACAAGGACTTTGGCAGTTCAAGGTGATGCCGTTTGGGCTATGTAATGCGCCGGCTACATTCGAACGTCTAATGGAGACTGTTTTAAAAGGTCTTTCATACGAAGCCTGTCTGATATACCTGGATGACATCATCATCGTCGGGAATAGTTTCGAAGAACATTTGGAAAATCTTAGAAAGGTGCTTCAGAAACTGAAAGAAGCCAATCTGAAGTTGAGTCCCGCTAAATGCAAATTATTCAGACAGGAAGTCACTTATCTCGGACATGTCATCTCTGCTGAAGGTGTGCGCACGGATTCTGAAAAAGTGTCAGCAGTTAAAGACTGGAGACGTCCCGAAAATGTCCACCAGCTGAGAAGCTTTCTAGGACTTTGCACCTACTATAGGAGATTCGTGAAGGATTTTTCTTCCATCGCAAGACCCCTTCACAAGCTGACAGAGAGCAAGCAAAAGTTCGTGTGGACAAAAGAATGTGAGAATGCATTTAAGAACCTGAAGGAAGCCTTAACATCTGCTCCAATCCTGACGTATCCTCAGCTCGACAGACCATTTATTCTCGACACGGATGCGAGTAATGAAAGTGTCGGCGCTGTTTTGTCCCAAGAAATAGAGGGCCAAGAACGTGTAGTAGCTTACTGGAGCAAGTGCCTATCTAAACCGGAGAGGAATTACTGTGTCACCAGGAAAGAGTTGCTCGCCATAGTCAAAGCCGTAGAACATTTCCATCATTATCTATACGGCAGAAAATTCCTGCTCCGCACAGATCATGCATCATTGGCCTGGCTTTTAAATTTCAAGAATCCTGAGGGTCAGATAGCTAGGTGGATACAGAGACTCCAGGAATATGACATCATTATCCGTCATCGCAAGGGACAGTCGCACGGAAACGCTGACGCCTTGTCTAGAAGACCTTGCCCAGAAAACTGCCGATATTGTTCCAGGGTCGAAGCTAAATACCAACTGGTTAATCCAGTCGCACGGCAAATTACAGCATCAACATCGGCTGATCCAGACCCATGGAGTGACAAGGAAATCAGGAAAGACCAGCTGGAAGACCGTGATATTAAACCCATAATTGAGTTAATGGAGACCTCAAACAGAAAACCTACCTGGCAGGATATTTCGAGCTATAGTCCCACGACAAAACAATATTGGGCTCTCTGGGACTCACTCCATATTCGAAACGGCGTCTTGTACCGAAAATTCGAATCGGATGATGGAAAAACATTCCGATGGCAGCTGGTACTCCCAAGATCCCGAATCCCGGACGTCCTTAAAGAACTACATAGCAGCCCTGCAGGAGGTCACTTCGGAATAATGAAGACCTTGCAGAGAGTTCGGGAGCGTTTCTACTGGAATAATGCAAAGGATGACGTGCAAAAGTGGTGCCGAACTTGCGATGCCTGTGCAAGTCGGAAAGGACCGAAGAAACGCAGCCGGGGGAAGCTGCAACGTTACAATGTAGGAGCACCTTTTGAACGTATCGCCTTTGACATCTTAGGACCTCTGCCACGAACTGCTGATGGCAACAAATACATCCTCGTTGCCATTGATTACTTCACCAAGTGGCCTGAAGCGTATCCTATTCCTGATCAAGAGGCTGTCACAGTAGCAGAGATGATGATACAGCACTGGATTTCCAGATTCGGAGTGCCTCTTCAGTTACATTCCGATCAGGGAAGGAATTTTACCTCGGCTGTAGTCAAGGAACTCTGCAAGCTACTCGGCATTGACAAAACCCAAACGACGCCTTTACATCCCCAGTCGGACGGTATGGTAGAGAGGTTTAATCGAACCATCCTCAATAACCTCTCATTAGTGGTTTCCAGAAACCAACAGGACTGGGACAAGAAGTTGCCACTATTTTTACTGGCTTACCGCAGTGCTGTCCACGAGACTACCGGCTATTCCCCATCTCAGATGCTCTTCGGTCGTGACCTTCGTCTGCCATGTGATCTTTTGTTTGGTCGCCCTCCGGATGCGCCTTCATCGCCTGAGGAATACATTCAAGATCTCCAGGCCCGGTTTGAAGTGATGCACAACTTTGCACGAGAGCGAGTCAACTTGGCGACGGAGAAGATGAAGACCCGCTACGACACGAGAGCTACTGGACATCGTTTCAACGAAGGAGACAAGGTGTGGTTATGGAATCCGACTCGTCGAAAAGGACTTTCTCCGAAACTACAATCACCTTGGGATGGTCCTTACACAGTCCTAAACAGGCTGAACGACGTCGTGGTTCGGATCCGTAAGTCATCGAACTCTAAACCTAAAGTCGTTCATTACGACAGGTTAGTTCATTACTATGGCCATAGTACGTAGTGTATATAGTTGTAAATAATAATGTACATAGCATAAGACCATGGTCCTATTTGTATTTAGTATTTGATTTCTATTTGTTAAGTATTAGTATTTGATAAGTATTTGTATTTAATAGCATTTGTATTTGATAGTATTTGTACTTAGTATTTGATAGTATTTGAATTGTATTTAGCGTTGGATAGAATTTAATTTGCTGAAAGTAACTTATTGGAATTATTGTTTATTTTGTTATTATAAAGTAATGCTTACTGATGTACTGATGTCTTAGTTGTAAGTTTGGCTGCCTGTCCAAGGATTGTACTGCCCGGGACGTGCAGTCCTTGGGAAGGGGGCATTGTTACGAATTTCACATTTATTTGGCTATTTATTTAGAATTGTAATTAGATTTGCTTCATGTTGCCTTAGCAACGCAGACGATTTTTGAAGAGAAAGCTACGTCCGAAAAAAAAATAGCAATAAAAATAAAAGAGCGCGCGCATTTAATGATTAATAAATAAATATCTCGTAATTACTGTTGCCATCCAGAAAAATCTAGAAAAATCGTGATTGTTCTACTGATAATTTAAAAGCTTATAAAAGCCGAGGTGAAACACCTCATCTCAGTTAGTTAGTTAGTAGTTGTTGTTGTTGCTGTTATACGTGTAGCTGTAAAAAGCGATCTGCTGTTTGTTTACTTAATGCTGTATTGATTATAGCGATTTCGCTGTGAGATAGAACTATTTTATCTGTTTTGAACTGAGTTTTTGCTAAACGTTTGAGATATTGTGATATTGGGCGAAGATCTGTGAAGAAATATTTCAGCATTTTAATTTATTTCTTGTGGAAAGAATAAATTTTTGTAAACTTTTTAACGACTTGTGCATTCAATATATAACGAACCCGTACGCACGTAAGAATATAACATTTTAAGAAATGGGTGGATTCAGATCTGCAGTTTGTTGTAAAGATCTCTGGTTAAAACGTTATGCTAGGTATGACTTCTTTTATAAACTGGAGCGGATAGTAGCTAAAACTTTTTAAAACGTTTTTATAATTATGAAAAATTTAAACATAATATTAAACCAAGATTCTGAAATACTTGATACACTTCCACCACTTCGGAAATTTAGCTTTCTATAAAAAGTTCCAACACACTGTATTCGATTCCTTCTAATATTGTGTAAGAATATTTTTAAGCAGCAAAATGAAGTATAAAATGAATCATTACTGAGACGTCAAACTAGTATTTATGTCGTACAATTTTCATTACAATCAACAATATGCTCTTTGAAAGCCTTTTCCATTTTAATTTTTTTTTTTTACTTTTTCTAAGCATTCATTTAAATCTTGCATTATTAAAATTCTTTTGCGTGTTTACTAATAAAATTGTGCAAACGAGAATATAGTTAAAACTCACAAAAGCGCTTCAAAGAAACTTTTTTAGCGTTCTAGAGGAAATTTGTTTTGGTACATAGAGATATTCTTTTTTTAAATTATAACACGTAGAGGTAATTATTTTATATATTTCCATGCTTTCAAAAAAAACCTGATTTTGAAAGGAACGATTTCTACAACTCAGTCAAATATTTATTTCATTAAATGGAAGGAATTCAATGAAAAGAATTTTCTGTAAGTTCCGATTTCGGTACTTACTGATGTGAAAGAAGATAGAAAAATATTAGAATAAATGTTGTTTAGTTAATATTATTTCTTAATAACTCTAAATAAGAATTTTACGAAACACTGTATGCATGCAGTAAAGTCACATTGCGGCTCAAGTTATTTATTATTTTTAGCTATTTTTATGTGGGTATAAAACCTTCTTAATCATTAAATCTGGGAAATTTTATTTATTGTTTAGATAATTTTTGAATTAAATATCGTTGGAGGAAGAATATATACTTCGGGGATAAATACACGTCAGACGACTGTTTCGGTATCTTACAATATATAATAATAGATTAACATGATATGCTTAATTTATATGCGACATGCAAAATGCATGTACTATAGTTTCATTTATCTGTGCTCTCTTCAATTACTCCGAATAAGTCCATTAAAATGTCAATGAAATACTTTAGATTCTTTAAACTTTTAATGGCAAAGTTAGTCGAAATTTCTCTGGTTGATATCAAGTTCTTGGAAATACTTGAGTAAGAATTGCTTGCAAAAGTTCTGAGATAAGGGAATTAATGCAGTGTAAACCGAAATTTCTTTTCTTAAAGCCTTAATCAATCATTCTGAAACTATACAGCATTCTGACACTTAAACATAATTAAACAAAAAGTTAGAAAACAAATGCCATTAAACTAGAAACAGAACAGATTTTTGATGAAAAATATATTTTCCAAAATGTTTCTTCACTGCATTCATATACATAATAAATGATAACTCGTGCTAAAAAACGATTCGTGACTTCAATATTTAAAACAGATCAGGCATCAATTATTTATGTGATTCTATTATATTATAGCGTTAATAATAAAAACAAAGTTTTTACTGCAATGCATTTTCAATTTTTTGCAATATTCTGTTAATAATTATTTAGGCTATATCCTAATGAAAATAAGAGAAAGCAGCTGATTTCTTCTGTTCAAGAAATCAGCGGAGTGTAAGAATTCTTGATGAAAGCTAAGGTTATTTGAATAAGGCAAGACAAAGGAGGGTAATCTACCTAATATGGGTCGCCCTCGTGGAGGACTTTTTAAGGTAAACCAGCTGATATCCGTGTTACGCATTGGAAAACCACGAAAACTAAACATGCAACCATTCGTTTGCCTAGTAAGAAACACAAGTCGATCTCCTAGTATTTAGCGGTCTCGGTCATTACTGAGAATACTTTTATCTCCAAGGTTCAGAGTTAAAATAGTGTCAGTTTTAAAGTTTTATATATTTTATGAAAACACCATATAAAATTCAATTTCATTTATTTCAACAAACTGTCTCACTGTGAAAAAATATTCTAAAATTGTGTTACCTTCCTTGTTTTAGTTATAGCTTGAATAACAACGAAATAATTATGTAACTAAAAATAAAAACGATTTTGTGCTCCATATTTGCATTTATTGTTAGCTTCTGACAATAATGAAAATAATGTTATCAAGCGTAACTTCCGTACATAGTTATTTACTGTACTAGATTTAAAGAAGTTTACTTTGCTATAAATATCGAAGTTATCTGGTATATTTAAGAATATTGTTAATGGGTCATTACATGAATGAAGTTAAAATTTCCGAATTCATAAATAAGGCAAATAGCTTCACAAAATATGATGTACCATGGAAGCGAATTTCCTCCAATAATAATGATTCGAAAATAATTAAGAATTTAAAAACGTTAGAAACATAACGTAAAATAATTACAAAGAACATTAAAGATTACAGGTGGAGGGGAATTATTTATCCTGATGCCAAAACAGCTCCAGAATCATTGCTTAATTAGTTGTCATTTTCTTTATCGGCAACGGCGACTGAGTTCAGGGTAAAATCTTTAATTCAGCCGTCCCAGCCTCAACAGCTGGCGAAAAGACTCAAAATTACGGGGGAAAATTGTATAGGTGTTTGGTTTGTTAGGTATTTTTTCCGAAGGAAACCAGTAAATGACAGCCAAAGTGTGAGTCAAAGTGATTATCACCCAGTTGCAGAAACCCTTTTTAATTTGAAATTCTGTAATTATGACAGCAATTACTGTGGTATTCATAGATACCATAATAAAAAGAATCCGATGATCGGTTATTAAAATGAAAATTATGTAGTTGGCCTTATTGCAAAACAATGAAAGTAAAGACTAGGAAATGGTTTTGGCATGTGTTTGTATGCAAGAACTGATAATCGCATTATTAAGACTCTAATTTTACATTCAGGAAAATTATGGTAAGTACATTCATTTTCAGCACTGGGCACTTTTCAGAAGGGGTAAATTAACCAAGCCGGATGTAAAAGGGAACAAAACTTTAAAATTTGAAATCGGAAATAAATGACAATTTGAATTTTTCTTTGGTGTTACTTTTATTATTACTGTTGTGTACATTTTTATGAATATGTAGTAAGTAAAATTAAAATCTTCTCAAAATTCCCCTTTAAATTGCTAACGTTTCTCTCTAGTTTATTAAAATACATAAAGTATGCAAAAATCTGAAAGGATTCATATTTTAAAGGTCGCCCGAAATGGTTTTGTTATGGCTTTTTACGCTCTCGCTGAGCTCGAATTTTACCAGTCTGTTGTTGCTCTTGATTTTTGGTCTTTTAAGCTTTATTATTAAACATCATCATTTTCTTCGCACTTACGCCATATAAATTCAATAGCTAAATTACAAAAGTTTTAAAAATGGCATAGCTGTTACGTTTAAGGATTCCCGATGCAGCGTTTAGTGTTGGTATACTCTTCCTTTTTTCAATCTTTTTCTCAGTTCATCATATCACTGTTCAGTTTTGTTACTAAAATGGCTTTACAAAACTTTGCTCTGTCCTTTTATTATTAACGCTTGGTGTGTTTGCTTTAAATATCATGTTCTTGGCACTAACTTCACATAAAATTCGATTCAACAGCAAAATCACAAAGTCTTTAAAATCAGCATATCTTTAGAATTTCTGATAGACAGTATCGTGTGCTGGAGATAAAGTGTTTTATTCCCTACAGTTTTGGCGCTGCTCGCTTTGAAATGGTTGAGTTTGTTAATCAAATTTTCGATAAAGTTTTACAGTATATGAAAGAGATAAATAAAACAAAATCTAAATTCAAAATTCTGGCTTCCAGGCTAATATCGGGCTAATATCCCGTTCAAGACTAACGCCCCTTCTTTTGAACTAAAAGAAATGAAAAAAACAAAAAAGAAGCCTGTACGGCTAATTTAAGACTATGCAATCTCAGTAGGGCTTTACTTGATAAGTAACATATCTACACTAGCTAAAAATTGCTTTTGGCTGCGAAGAACATGCTACAAACAACTATCTTTATATATTTACAAAGGAAGTTTATTTTTGAAAATGATAATATGTTTTAGTACCTAGTACAAACCAGGTACCAAAGCATTAATTAATTACAAAGTATCTCTGAATTAGCCACCCGATAAGAGATCGAAATGAAAACTACATACTAAATAGTTAAAAAAATATTCGTATCGTTCTATTTGTTAACTCAAACAAAAAACGTTGCTTTCACTTAGTAAACCTGAACATGGTAGTTTGAGATAAATTTCAATTTTTCAAGTCTAATGACCAATTCACTCCACGTATTGTTTACCATGTGCATGGCTAGTAGGCAAAACTTCATTTACCCTAAATTTCATGTACACTTACTAGCAGCCTGTTTACTCCAAAATACACTATACTAATTATTTGGGTGGGGAGGGGTATAAGTAGTAGAAATCCCGTTGCTGAACTACATCAAAATAATTGCTTTTAAATATATTTCTTGGAAATAAACTAACACGCCATTTTACGCAATTGTGTAAATTGTTATTTACGCTATTGTATGAAAGAATCACATTGTCATATATAATTCCCGAGTCCACCTAATTATATTTGCAGTAAAAGTCTCTACCTATATAAAACTGTATTCGTAAGGAGAACTAAATGCATCGTAGAAACAATACATAGTTTTATGCGAGATTCACATAATCATGCATTTCCAAATTGCCAGTTCATCATAGTTATATGTGTCATTGTCTTCAGTGCCTCACAGTTATATTCAATAATTAATTTCGAATTCCTTGTAGTCGTATGAGAACGTAAAATTTTTGTAAATGTAAACTTTTTTGATAAGATTTATGTGAGTTCTAAAATTTTTTATAAGAACTATGTAAAATTTTTTGATAGGAACTATGTGAGTTGTAAACCACTAACTGAGTCGTATGCGAAACTCACATGTAAATCCCAGTTTCAAGTGGTTATGCTTGCACAGACAATATCTAAACAGTTCTAAGTTGATGGAAAATTTTATTGATCAGGAAAACTATGTGAAATGTAAATTTGGCTGAGTCAAAGGCTATTTTCCATGAAATTTATGCTATTCTTCGAATATTTAATGATACTTTTAACAAAATAGAAATAATTATTATTCCTAGCACGTACATTTCTAAGGGACAGAAGTTTTGCATGCATTAAGCTTAAAAAGTAAGTGCTAAAGATTTTTAATGATTGTATTCTAAATTTTGGGTGTCTTATCTGCAACGACAGATATTTTCTGCACAGACTATTCCATATTTATGTTACCTAACGCAACTACTTTTCTGTGATTTTTACATGTAATATCAGAAGAAACTTATTTTCATGCTGGCTATGAAGAATAATACTTCATTTTAATCAGATTTGGACAATGTTAAGAAGATATTTATTCCTAACTTTTATTTCGAAGTAATAAAGTATTCTTTTTGTTTTCCTATAAAACTGTTGCATAACTAAATATAAGTTGCAAAAATTATGATTAATCTTTTTACCAAATCACCCTAAACATGTTTAAAAAGCTATATATTTTTACTTGTTTCCTCTCTAACATGTTCTAGGTGTCCACACATAGAGTACTAAATTTTCCTACGTTCGCTATTCGGTCAAATGGATGGCTAACTAAATCTTAAAAATCCTTGCTGAAATTGAGGACTGCGATTATTAATTTTAATCATTGTAGCGCTATAGGCAAGATATCAGCTCCGATATCAGTTATATTTCAAATAATCAGTTATTTTATGAGAAGCTCGCATATTAAGGTAGCGGAATATACACAGCACGGCGCTCCTATCAGTCGCCATAAAACTACTATATCCTTACTGCTGATATCTTTACTTATTGCTTACTAAATCTGCATACACCTTGAGTCTATTAGAGTGAAACAAAAACTATTAGCTTATATTAAGAACTAATAATACGAACAAAGACTCGCTCTAACTAGGACAGCATCTATTTGAACGTTTAAAACAATCGGGATAACATATTTTTAATTTTATTGTCCAAATACATATTTACTGTAATGTAAATCTGAAAATTTTATTTTTCCATCTACCACAATTTGCTTTATCAAAGAGCAAAATAAAAAAAAAAGTTCATAAAACTATATTGCTGTTCGGAAGGGGAAGAAAAAAAACTAAACATATTTCTAAATTATTTTTTTTTAAATTTATATTAGCATGCGACTGACTCATTTCAAATTAAAGCTAAATTTAAAAGGCAGTTTTTATTTTTTAGGTGCCAAAATTTTGTACATTATCTTTTTCCATATTTTCTACTAAAATTCAAGAAATAAGGTATTGCTTATTTGCATAAAACTCTACTTTTTGTGAAGCAAATATTCCTTGTTTTAAGAAGGACCTGATAAGAAACCGTTACGTTAATTTAGTCTATTTTTATGACTAAGTATGTACTCATGGGTTTAAAAAGAGTAGTGATTTTGTAAACAGCAGGCAGATTTTTTTCATTATTAATTACTATTAACATATTTAGAGTGTAATTATGGACAATTTACGAATTGCAAATCTTGATCTAAATGTATTTCATAGCTTTCTAAAAAATATATGCACTCTTTTGTAGTTTTTTAATTGACTAAACAATAACCTTAAATTTTATTAGCTGGAGAAATGTTAGTGTTCGATTCTTTTAATTGGTGCTGGAATAACTGGATTATATATAACTGGAACTATATACCTGCAGTGCAAATTTATATTCTCGGCTTTCCAAACGCATATTTTCCAGTGACTTTCGTCCTCCTTATAATCAAGAATCTCTTTGAGCTGAGTAGCATACTTAAAATTATTCTTTTTTTTAATAAAATGTCCATATCTGGAACACATTTCTATTAAAATTATATACAAGTACCATGCACACTAGAAGCATTGAAACAACTTTACTTTTTATCTCTGTGCCTTTAAAATTCTAAAAGCAGGAATTTAATATTTTATATATACCCCTAATTATATATATTGAATTTCTAACAGCTGGAGCCAAATATGCATTTATTTTATAAATTTCGTGTGCTCTTAAGTAATTTAAAAATAGTGAAATAAATGTAAAAGTACTTTCGCAAACCATGTTGAAACTCTGCACAGTTTAGTTAATTAAAAGTCTTCCTTCTATATCTGTTTTAATTAAAATACGTGAAATCTTTCAAAACTTTTCACTAACAAAATTGTTGACATAATTTGAAATAAGTACTGTCACTCTCATCTTGCAGTTATCGTAGTTTTAACTTCAGAAAAAAAAGGGTCCAAAATTTTTCTGAAAAATACAACCGTTTAACTTTTTCAAAGTAATTTCTTAAATTCCAGATCTTCTTAGATAAAATAATGCTAAACTTTTTGCGAGCTTTGCTATTTTTTAATTAGACTAAAAACTTCTTATATTTTACTATTAGGTAAGAGTTAATTTTTATTTTTTACGTATTTTACTATTATTAAATCATAACTTATATAATATTATTGTCAATATGAAAAAAATTATAGCACGGCTTATAATTTCCATTTTAAATAATAGTAATTGCAAGTATATAAGAAATCCTGTATAATCTTACGGTATAACGGCCATTATATACAGCGGGTTATTGGAATAAATTCGTAATTTGGTGGCTGGTAAATGTCCTATTTCAAACATTCTCAGTCACGATATTCCTAATGACTTTACTCTCTATATTGTAAAAATCATCGTAGCTGAATAAATCAAATAGATTGGTGAAAATGAATCTGCAATTAGATTTACAAATTCATTTACTATTTCCCAATTAAATTTTGACAAAATTACATTTTCGTGCATGGGCTTACCCGACCTCGTTCAATCCCAGGCGGACGGGCTGGTTGCATAAAGATTTTCGCGGTTTTACCTCTCTTTAAGGTTTTACCCCCGAATAAAATTATTTTTTTGCTAGAACATCTTTCACGAAAGCATGCCTTCCCTTAGATAACCATCGTGCGGTTTTCTATACCCAAATAACCTAATCTAACCTGATTTCGTTTCGTGTTTATATATTACAGGTTTAAGGAAGTTTCAGGAAACGTTTCCAAAAAAATTAATGTGTTATGTAGAGACCTGCTTAATTCTAAATATGTTGCACGTTTCCATGACAGAATAGGAGAATAATTCAGGTATGAGTGGATAGGCTGCAAACGCCAGTGGAAAGATAAAAAAATAAATTGTGAATAAAGCATCCTATAGGCTTCTTTTGTGTGCGTTGCAGAGAGAGAAAGATTGCCTTCTGCTATCAAAGAGCGAGCCTCAGGAGGATGCTTAGAAGAACAGATATTGCTTTGAAAGAAAAGCCTTCCCAGCGCGGGAAAGCTGAAAAATATTATAAACAAACTTGTTGAAGTTCAACGTGAGCGGTATATTTGAAAAAAGGAGTGACTTGGAACAAGATGCCCTTCTACTGCTTAAACGCGTGTTTAGTGCTAAGGAAACAAAATGTAGATATATTGTCTACTAGACCTATTATTTTCTTAAGAGAGACTTTTTTTAGGTACAAGCGCTTCATACGGCTTGAAGATTTGCAAAATCCACTACTCGGATTTTCTTGGGGCAAGGTAGGATAAAAAGCAATTGTTGCATGGCTATAATTGGTTTCAAAAATTTGTGGAGCGACTAATATTAAGCAATTACAACAAATGTGATATTATTTAAAATAAAATATCAACAAGTAACTGAATTGTGAAAAATTATGTTAAACACAACTACAATTCAAACTATATTTATTACTACGCACAATTTATACGACAGCAGTTAGAAAAACGTAGATGAAAATAAGACATAAAATAAGCATTGTCTTTATCACTAAAATAAATAGCAAGAGACAAAATAAATAGTCAAAGATCTCTTTTTAGCAAGAATAAATAAAATCTCACTGTGTACTGAAGCAGTTTCTAAAATATTTTAGACCTCACGATCAACCGAATGGTAAAGTAGTTGAACTCTGGTAGTATGTTCCAAGCTCAAGTTCCGGTGAGCGGGCCATTTGAGTATTCTCGTAGCTACGAAGATATAAGCCAATTTTCATTAGTAAAACAGGTCCGCAGATGGCCGAACTGTAAAGTCGTTGAGGATTGGTAGCTCGGTCCCGGTTTCAAATTTCAGTGAACGGGCTCGCTGCATGGACGTTTTCGTGGTTTTCTCAAAGTATAACGAGTATATTAACCAGTTTGTTTTACAATTCAGTCAAGGGCATTGCCATAATTAAATAACTGAAACCTTAGAAAGGCTCAATGAGGCATCTTTCTCCTTAAGAAGCTATCAAACGCATGCTTTGTCATAATCAAAACGAACCAAACTAAAATATTTTAAATTGATGATACGCACAAATAATTGTTCCAACTGCGCTTAGCATTTAGGTTATATTTTTAGGTACTTCCAAATCGTAACATGTCTATCTTTCAATGGTAAAAAAAAGCATTACTGTGGATCTCACCTACTAATTAATCGAAATATATGTGATTAGTGAAATGAAATATTGCTTTTTTAATATTATTTATGTCTGAAGAACGATGACGTGTAGTCCACTACTTTTAGGCTAAAGGGAAATGCAGGACTGAAATTCGCATAGAAATGGTAAAAGTGTTAACTACATGAAGACACGAAACAACATCTCTAACAGCTATGTTACTCGATTCAGATGAAGAAATCTGATTGATTGTTAACAGGATAGTATAAACGTAGAAAACAGACTTTTAAGAATGAGGAACGTAGTAAAATTGGTGGCGCCATAAAAGAGATATCACGAGCTGTATACCTATTGTATAGGCTATGTCAAAGTAAATATATACTGTATAAGTAGTGTGCATTTTTAATTTTGCTGGTAAATTTAAAATAATGCTAATTACTTTTATTTACATAATTTTACTTTTTTAATTACCTAAAGGTGATTTAAGAGACAATAGTATTTTTTGTTTAAGAATTTGACATTGTGCTTACTTAAAAGAGTATCAGCTATAATTATTAGATTAGGAGCAGTCAATTTAATTGAGAATTATAATAAATCCAAAACTTTAATTTCCAGGTTCTAAGAATAAGCATTTCTCGCTCCATGCAACTGGAATGATAAGTATTTACTTGCTTTTAGTTGTAGCTTCTCTAAAGATAAAACGTAATTTCACCAATTTGGAGAAATTCAAATGTTGGAAACAAAACGGTGTTCTTTGTTTAATAAACAGTTATAATGAAAAGGTCATATGTAGAAAACAGCGTGATTCATTTGTCATCCTTCTTTAACATAGATGGGTTATTGAAATTTTCCCCAAATGACAAATGAAAGAAAAACGAATTACATTCATGAATTAGCCATTTCAAATATTAAAGATTTACACATTAATCGAAATATTTCGAAGTGTTTTATTTTATTATGAGACCCTTTTGTCGGAGACATATCAATTTATCATTTCCTCACGCATGGTCACATCATAATTGGATAGTCACCAAAGAAATTTCTTGGGAAAAGTAACGCTTCATATAGCCATAATATCATATATCACTTCACACAATCTTGACCCAAACTATCTTGATAACAGATATTTCGCTGCTGTCAATAACTATAACAATGATTTCGGGAAAGGAATTTTTCATCATTATTCCCAGAAAAAAATATTAAGCAACTTAATGCAACTGCTTTTATTAACGACAGAATTTACAAATTTAAAAGAAGTGTGTTTACTATTACCATATACGTATGACTTTGTTAATTAATATTTGTCATCACTATGAATCCTCTTGTAATGACATTTTATTCAAAGTTCTTCTAGATGTTTCGTTCGGTTATTATTAAAATTTCTATTTTGTAGGAAAGCTTAGTATTGATAATAAAAATTAGGCCTCAATGACGAGCAATGAATGAATTAGCCAATGAATATTTATCACTTTTGGAAAATAATGCGTGCAGTTGTTACTATACGATTGATGTTTTGGACAGATTCTCTTTAAAAGAGAAGGACTTCTATATTTTCTTACCTCAGGAGCAATGCATCTGGAGGGGAAGAGATTTAGCAAACCAAAGACTGTGCTGGACACAAAAAGAGGACTGTGGCGTGGGGAAAGGAGAGGGAACACAGATGCGTTCTGTGGCAGTTAAAATGTTAATTTAACACAATTATTGTTTTAAAATCCAAATTTAAAACGTGTTATATATACTCATGTGTAAAAATTAAGTAAATTTGCACATTATGTTGAATTTCGGAAAACATAACGGACAGATTTGAATGAAATTTCTTGGATACAGTTATAAGAAAGAGACATATTATTCAAAAGTCATTTTACGTACGCAGAATTATCAGTAAAGATAACAGTGCAGTGATGTCGAAATTCCGCATTGTGATATCAAACTGAAAATTAGTCTAATATGGGGTATAGTCCCCTCTCATAATCACAAGTCCCGCAGCTTTGACGGCATACTGGGCAGGATACAGTTGAGGAGTCCCTGTGGCAGCCAATCACACTCCTACAGTAAGCCTAATTTCAATTTCGAGACGGTTTTCAGGAAACGGGGGAGATAAAATTGCCCTTCCAAGCGCGCCTCAGATGTGCTATATAGAGAAGATCAGAAGAGCTGTCTGGCCAGTCCATGTGGCGTATATCGTCAATTTCCAAGTAATCTTCGACCAGTTGAACCCTAAGCGGACCAGTGTTGTGGTCCATTTAGAGGAATCCAGGACCAACTGTTTCCCTGGAAAGATGAACATACGGCTGTGCGATCTCTGTACTTAGAGAAGTCCAGAAGCCTTTGTCAAACATACGCAGGAGTGTCCGGCCATCGAACATAATGCCTACCCAAACCATTACACCCCCACTACAATAATTATCACTTTCTCTGGTCAGAAAGGTATGGTATCATGTTTCGAGATCTCCAGGTAAGCCGAAAACCAAAGTTCAGGCTGAATCTCGACTAATCAGTAAAGGGCACGATGCTCCATTAAAGTCTGGTACAAGGCACGGTTACAGTCGAAAACACTACGGCAAAAACATCGCGGACGAAAACGTCGCGAACAAAACAACGCAAAGCGAAAACGTCGCGGTGCAAAACGCCGTGGGAGAAAGGAAAGCAAAGAAAAGTTCTAAAACGTCGTGGTACAAAATATCGTCGTCGAAAATAAAGCGGTTCAAAAACTTCGCAATTTGAAAACATCGTCGTCGAAAATATCGCGGTAAAAAATAAAGTACCTCCAAATCATCTCATGACGATAACATCGCATACATGCGTTTTTGTAAATAATTGTAAATGGATATTCGCATAATATTTGTGAGCGCAAGATGGGAAGAAGGATAATTTTTACTTTCATATTTTTATTAACTAAAAACTTTTTAAAAAACGGAACAAGAAATTTAAATAAAACAAGAAATAATTTTCCTATAAGAGAATCAGGTTAACAAAAGTGAAGAAAATAATCTCATAATTAGCTTGTAAGGATCTTGAATTTGACTAATGTTTATTTTATTTTAAAACTTTACTATCATCTCTTATTTCCCATTTCCGGATAGAATTAAGGCGTGAATATGTTTATGGAAATTGCACTTCCTAACGCTTAAGTATTTAAGTTGTGGCTTTTTGCCAAGAGCGTAATAGAAGGAGAGAGAGTGAGCGATCTTGCCACGAGTATTTACACGAGCTTGCCATTAGTTACTGCCCGCCTATAAGGCTAGAGGTTTTAGACTTCTTGGAAGCTAAAGACGTATTGTAGCTTTCCGCAGTTCGCGTACTACAAGCGTAGTCATTTAAAAGGCCAGTCTTAGTGTTAGTCATTTGTGTAAAATCTTAAAAGTTAGCTCTTATTTAAATTTTAGTTAGTTAGTAGTCTTATATTTTTACGTCCAGACCACAAGTGGCTGGTCTTTGTATCCCAAAGTGCACGAGCGACTGTGAAAACGTGGAAAAAATAAAGGGGAATTTTAACCCTTCTCATGTTGTCGTCTTTGCTAACTCCGTACGACATAGTTGCAGTCAACTCACTATCCAGTCAGGACACGTCATGTTCGCCAAACAGATAAAAAGAAATACGAGTCCTGATACACTTAGGAATTTTTTTATAGGTAAAGTCATGCAGTTACTTATTTTCCTTTTTCTATTCTTTTTTTTAGATTACTCGTTTCATGAAAAATCCCCAGTAAACTTTATAAAAAATAATTTATTAATGACCTTTGCTAGTTAACTATGCGAGTTTAAAATTTTATTAAATGCTATAAGTTGCATTGACTTTCTATGCTTAAGTTTCCATTTTACATTTTCAACAAATATTTATCAGTTAATAAAAAATATGAATGTAAAAATTATCTATCTTTCCATCTTGCGCTCACAAATCCTTACGCGAGTATCCTTTTACAGTTATTAAAGCGTGAAAAACGCATGTTTGCGATGTTATCGGCATGCCATGATTTGTAGGTACTTTATTTTTAACCACGATATTTTCGACGACGATGTTTTTTAAACTGCAAAGTTTTTTAACCACTTTATTTTCGACCACGATGTTTTAGATCTGCGATATTTTCTGTTTGCTTTATTTTCTCTGACGATGTTTTGTTCCATGACGTTTTCTCCTTGCGTTGGTTTCTCCTCGACGTTTTCGTCCGCGATGTTTTTGTCGCGATGCTTTCGGCGGACACCACACCTGCACCACGTTAAAAGTGCTTGCAAGTGTGCTGCAGTGAGTGGAGCACAAATAGCGGGTCTTCTTGCATACAGCCTCAAAAGCCTTCGGGTAACCATAAACCGTAAAACTCGGGTTCTATTGGCAGCATATACCAACAATTTCCCATATTATTCCATCACTTATACCTTTCGTCACTACTCATTTTACCTGATATGTTACTAATTTTACCGAACTTGTGAGAAACACGGCGTCGTAGCTCCGTAGACAGGCACAAGTACGCTTACGTTTTCGTTTCCGACATTGAACATTTGTATAACTCAGAATCATAACTAATCCCTTTTGGATCAATAGCTTTCTTTAAAATAGACATAACTTGCAATTCTCTTAATATTGCACATGCTTATACTAAACTGATATTTAAATTAAAAATTACATGCTGTTTTTGTCTTCGTTATATTACAAAAGTTGACTGTGCAAACGAAAACTTTTAAGTGATCATATTGTTACGTGCGTACGGGTTCGTAATATATTGAATGCACAAGTCGTAAAAGGTTAACAAAAATTTATTTTTTCCACAATAAATAAATTAAAATGCTGAAATATTTCTTCACAAATCTTCGCACAATATCACAATATCTCAAACGTTTAGCAAAAACTCAGTTCAAAACAGATAAAATAGTTCTATCTCACAGCGAAATCACTACAATCAATACAGCAT
This sequence comes from Stegodyphus mimosarum, assembly GCA_000611955.2. Taxonomy (NCBI): domain Eukaryota; kingdom Metazoa; phylum Arthropoda; class Arachnida; order Araneae; family Eresidae; genus Stegodyphus; species Stegodyphus mimosarum. The sequence continues at coordinate 106,658 of KK112327.1, forward strand.
TAAGTAAACAAACAGCAGTTCGCTTTTTACAGCTACAAGTATAACAGCAACAACAACAACTAACTCACTAACTGAGATGAGGTGTTTCACGTCGGCTTTTATAAGCTTTTTAATTATCAGTAGAACAATCACGATGTTTCTAGATTTTTCTGGATGGCAACAGTAATTACGAGATATTTATTTATTAAGCATTAAATGCACGCGCTCTTTTATTTTTATTGCTATTTTCTTTGGCGTAGCTTTCTCTTCAAAAATCGTCTGCGTTGCTAAGGCAACATGAAGCAAATCTAATTACAATTCTAAATAAATAGCCAAATAAATGTGAAATTCGTAACAATATTCTTAAAAGTCTAGAATTCTAAGTATCTCGGAAACTGTTGAAATCTCCCGCAGTTTCGGTCTTGGCTACTGTAGCCGACTTCCTGAAATCCGGAGTTGTTTAAACTGAACGTGGCTTAAGGTAAAATCTTTATATTTCTGCCATAATAAATTTAGTCACGAAAGCTATAAACTGTTTACGAAATCTTTCCCTTAAATTGAAAAAATATATTCTTAATTCTTTGTTAAGTTTAACAGCAAGAACGTAGTTAGTTTTCAAATACCTTTTACAATGTTTCATGTTCTAAGCACGGCACGCAACGGGGTACCATTAAAAAATTTGAAAATTAGAAACAATATACTTCGATGTGTAATTCAAAACAAATTCCGTAGTAACTATTTTCAGAGCTTCAGTTTTAAGTTTACATGATTAGTTTTTTCTTTCAAGCAAAGCTAAGAAGATAATATGACCAAAGTATTGAAAATTTAAGAGTAATGGTAAAAATAAATTTAATATTATTCAAGATTACTTTCGGCAGCGTGATATTCGGAAGAATATTTAAGTTTCTGAAGGGTATATGCAAACTGACCTGCCTATTCGATCATTATAATACCGTTGATGAAATTTTATTTAAAAACAACCCTGCTCTGTAAAGTGAATCCTGTGGGCATTGCGTATGATAATAAGCAAGAGTTCATTCAGGAACAGAATATTATACTTTGACACTTTTATTAAAATTTTCTGAAAGAAACAGGAATCAATCTTGCCATGTAAGTTTTCTTTGAAAGAAAAACAGTGAGACCCCAACTGTGTTTACTTCATTTTTCCGCTCTGGTAATATCATCTAATAAAACATGTCAGCACTAAAAGTTGCTGCTGCGCCATCTGTTGGATATATTTGACATGAGTATAATTTCCATCCTGTTTCAGTGAAACCCATTAACTAGACCGTTTACATTGTTGGTTATTTTAAATCGACATGATTTTCGTATTTATTTATTTTTCCTCTTTTAACTTTACATCTATATGTCTAAAATGTATTATCTGTATATCACTGAATTTGTTGGTGTAACAAATAACATTACTGTGTTTTTTTGTCTTTTTGCCTTTTTAGCTTTATTATTAAGCATCACGTTCTTCGTACTTATGCCATATACAATTCAACAGCAAAATTAAAAAAAATTAAAGCAGCATAGCAGTATATGTTTAGATTTCTCGATGCAACGTTAAGTGTTGGCATAACATTTTTCCCAGTTCTTCATATCAATGTCCACTTTTCTTACTAAGGCAGCTTTACGAAACTTTTTATTTGCCCTTTTTATTATTAATATTTTGCGATTTTATTGCATTTATTAAAAATTATACTCTTGGCGCTTACGCCATATAAAATACGATTCAACAGCAAAATCACAAAATATTTAAAAACAGCATTTCTTTAGAATTTCCGATACAGAGTTTCGGACACTGGAGATGATTTCTTTTCTCAACACAGTGTTCCCACTGCTCGCTTTGAAATCGTTGAAACTGGTAAGCAAAACTTCACTAAAGTTTCACAAAATATAAAGTAGATAATAAAACCAATTCGGAATTCAAAATTCGGACTTCCAGATGTCCATGTTATGGTGGAGGACTACGTCATTCAAAACCGGATGGTTCTAAGTACTACTGCTTTTTCACATTGAGAGAAACGTATAGGCTCGTGCAGATTCTTTATTACTTGATTCTTTTAAATTTAATACAGGGCGATAATATTTGGTGGCAACAGTTTGAAAAGTGATACGCTGTGTATAGCGATTCAACGCAAAATGCCGTTTCGGGACTAATATCCCATTCGGGACTAACGTCCCTTTTAGGCTAAAAATCTCAATCCATGCCTTTTGAAATTTCTTAAATTAGTACTTCAGTCTACTTCAATGTATATCAGGTTCGTATTCATGAATATATTACCGAGAACTAAATTAATAACTTATAAGCATATCTACTAATATTTCACACACTTATTTGTTGAACTAATATCTATGCAACTACTAGACCATGTTACATTTAATTTTATTAAAATATGTAGCTATCAGTGTTATAGGTTGAAACACTGCAGAAATGCATTCATAGAGCAAAAACTAGTAGCATAGGCATTGGTTTTTTACCTCCTTATAATTTTACTGTCACTTCTATCTTCACGTTTCCATGTTACACTAATAAATTTTGTAAATGTTAGTCTTAATCGAAAAAGAAGCAGGAAATGAAATTATTACTATCAGAAAACTGGCAATGTTAATGTAGTTATTAATTAACTGTCAACCTATATTTGTAAATCAGTGTAAAATTAGTATTTTTTTAGTATGAAGCAATGGTATGGCAGAAATCCAGAACTGAACTTCAAATGAAGATTTTTGCTTTTTTGGTAAACGTGGGCTTGCCATGTGGTCTGAGCTGTATGCGTGCTTGCGGTGTTGAAAACCTACACTTCATTGATATTAAAATGGATAAATTTATGTCTTTAAATGTTTGAAAACCAAAATTGTATCAGAATGCTAAAAAAATAGGCATTTTGTCGCGTTTCGAACTTTGTTAGGATAATGCTCTCTTTTTTGCAAAATTATGAATTTTGTATTACTATTCATATGTAATCAAAACATTTAAGATGAATCCGGACCTCAGTGCTAGCATATCTGTTATTATTTGCATGACTGAATCAATGAATTTAAATTTTCCAAAAGAAGTACTGAGAGAAAAACTCAGCACAAAAATAGAAAGCGAATAGAATTGAATCTTTGCCAAAATCATGTGAATCCATGCTTGGAACTGTCAGTGAAAATAAAAGGAAAAATAAAAAAAGGAGGGGAAAGGAGGCCTAAATATTATTAACGCATTTTTGAATTTTTTTAAATATATTTGTTTGCCTAAATACGTTCCTGACTGTCACACAAGAAGTGTATAAAATCATATTTATTTAAAGTGAAATTTTTGATTAATTTCATAATTCCGATATTTCATTTAGCTTTCAGATTTGGCATGTAAGCAAAATGTTTCATTCAATTTGAATATTGATTTATTCATTCGTATACTAATTAAAAGCTGCTCGTATCCCAATATTTTTTGATTTATTATATAAAGAGTTAGAGAAACTAAAAGACATTTATGAAACTTCAAAGAATGGATGATTTTACAATGTTTACAAACTGGCAACGCACTTTGCGTACATTTGTGCTGTATTATCTTCAATACAGGCATTATTCTATGTTAGTTAGAAGCGAGCATTTAGACCAAAATTTATCCTGTATTATACCGAATTTATATTCGGAGCCGTCTAAAATATTATGTAATTCAATATAACTTTTTATTTATTTCCATCACATATAATCCTGTCAAAATCAGGTAAAAAATATCTGCAATTTCAATAATTTTAGAAATACAAATACACAATTTCGTTTTGCTTTAAATAAATGTTCGCACAATTGTCTTACATTATAAGAGCTCTTAAATTTTTACCGTTTTACCCTCTTAAATATCTTAAATTATGTCAACCATTTTATTAGGCTTGTCTATTATTTTACTATGCCTGCTAATTAGTGCTGCTAATTAGTGCTTTTCATTAACGCTGTTTTCTAATTTAAAAGTTTCAGTTTTCGTATTATTTTACTATGCCTGCTAATTAGTACTACTAATTAGTGCTTTTCATTAACGCTGTTTTCTAATTTAAAATTTTCAGTTTTCGTACTGATTTGGATTTTTAACAAAAAAATGCCCTGAAGAGACTGTACTATTATGATTCAGAACCAACTACTTTAAGATGGTTGTTTCATTTTTATAAAGAATTTCATTCTTAATTTCAGTTATTAAATTTAAAAGAGATTCTGTAAATATGTAAAAAGAAGTTTCTTTGGCATAAAAACATTTCATTCACTGAACGAAATCTTTCGTAAAAATGATCATTCACTTATAATCAACAGGCGAGATTATATTTTAAATTACAAATTATTCATTTTACACTTTACTGCGAAACAAACTCTGATAGCCGTACATCATGTACCTGAAATATGCCACTTCTTCAGGCGTAACCAAATCGAAAAAGGGCACAAGTATGGCATTGCGAGCTAATATTTTAACATATATTTGTAAAACGATAATTCAATTTAAAAAAGGGAAATTTTGCATTTATGCAAGAAGTTTAATCTTTGATCTTATATAAAATATTTTCATATTACCTGTTTATTATTTTTCTTATTACATATGTATATTTTAAATAACATTTATATATTAAACATTAATACAAGTAATTTACTTAACTCTTTCAGCTTAGCAAAGGCACACACTATGTATTATTATAATGTAGAAGAACAAACGAACTAAAAGGTTTTATTTCCTACAAGTTTTTACAGAAAATTTCATTAATTTTCAACAGATTTTAGAGTAATTCAATGTTTGACTGGATACAGCAATTTTAAAATCTATTTAAAGCGATTTGTATTTGCTTCAAGTGTTTTGTACATATGCGATAGCAGGGATGGAGATGTTTAGCATATTCTTCTTAAGTGGGTTCGTCATGTCCAGCAAATGAAGATGCGTCAGGGAAATTTTGAGCACCTGTCTGTATTTTGGCCATTATTTTTTTCTGTACTTCTTAGGACTATAGAGACAATTCCTGCTTTTCAAAATTTCATTTTCCATTTATATTATTGAGTTCTCTTTATTTTTATTTTATTTTATTTCATTTTTTCTTTTACTTATTATTATTGTTATTATTAGCCCAAAGAGGCAATTTGCCCAGATGGGCTATTAATTTCGTTTTGGCATTTTGCGTTGTACACTATAAAGTGATTTTTCACTTTTCAAATTGTTGCCGTCAAATATTAGAGCTCTGCATTATGTTTAAAGGCATTAAATATTGAAGAATCTGCATGAAGGTATGTATGTTTCTCGCATTGTGAAAAAACACCGGAACCTAGAGCATTTAAATTTCGAACAACGTAGTCTTCCCCTCGAATATGGGCATCTGGAAGCCAAAATTTGAAATTAAATTTTTTTTATTACCTATTTCATATTTTGTAAAAATTTAACGAATTTTTGATTAACAAACGACGATTTCACTGCGATCAATGACAACACTGTACGAAAAAGGAACATTTTTACCTCCAGCGCGCTAGACTGTGTATCGGAAATTCTAAAGATATGCTCTTTTTTAAATATTTTGAGATATTGTTGTTCAACTGAATTTTATGGTTTAAGTGCGAAGAACATGGATTTAATAAATAAAGGTAACACATAAAACGTAAACAAACGCCCCTTTGGGCGTAATATATAAAGCCTGAAAGTTTCCACATATTTTACTTATTATTATTATTCTATAATTTTCCCCCATTTGCAGTGCTATTGTACATTTATTTATTTATTTTGTTAGCGCTATAATTTACTTGGTAAACCTCGTGGTGTATTTCGTGGAACACAAAGAGTTAAAATTAGAGTTAACAAGAAAAAAAAATGAATCTCATAATGGTTTTACACATATGAAATCAGCTTCATTCTAAACATGTCTCAAAACCACATATGATTGCATTAAACTTTGATTACTCACATTATTGAATTAAGAGCCAATAAAAAGACGATGAAAGTAAATTTAACTTTTTATAGATTTTTTAAAGGATATAATAAAATCATTCAATGTTTTTATCTTCGGAGTATTTTATTTCAATTACTTAACCATTGAAATTTAATTGCCTTGTCGCCATTTTTAAGTAGAGAACCATGGACGCATTTGATTCACACCAGACTGCAGAACTGGTATCTTTTTTTAATTAAACCTTAGGTAGCCTCTCATAAGAACTTAAGACTTTTTTTCTTCGTTATTCGATTATTCTACACCTAAAATTAAATTCAAACTTCGTTTTACTTTCAAAACGTGATCGAAATGAATTTTTTCTAAAGCATTTCATGTACTTGATTATTTGTCTGGATGTTGCGCTGCTTGCAATTAATATTTAATTTCAAATAATGTATGTGATTTTTAATGTATATAATAATAATTAATTTAGCTTGCCAAGTGCGTACTTGAAGAAAATATTTTAAAAGTTCTGAATATGTATTTTGAGTTATAAAAATATATTTTGACACAACTGAAATGAGATCTTTATAGGAAAATCTCGACCACCATCCCACAGAGTTTTGTTTTGTGTGGGTAAATGTATTATTTATTCAAGTATGAAACAGTCATGTTAAAGGATAAAAATGTTTGTTACAGACGAAAGTATTGCGGCAAAAAACATCGCGGACGAAAACAACGCAAAAGAAAACGTCGTCATACAAAACATCGTGAGAGAAAAGAAAGCAAAGAAAAATCACCGTAGTTCTAAAGCATCGTGGTCGAAGATAAAGCGATTCATAAACATCGCAGCTTCAAAACATAGTTATAGAAAGTGTCATGATAAAAAATGAATTAACTACAAATCATCGCCTGACGATAACATCGCAGACATGTGGTTTTCAATCATTCGAAGATTTTAATGTAATAAATTCGCATAATAATTTGCTAGAGAAAGAAGTAATGAAAAATAATTTTACTTTTATGTTGCATATTTTTAAATAAACTAATTTTTAGGCAATAATGTTAGTAACTTCATACCTAGTTATATTGCTAATAATATAGTAACCTCTTGCAGATACTCTTTTTAAATCTTTCTTAGACTATATTTTTCATGGGAAACTACAAATACGACTTTATGAAAGGGATTAATTAAATAACGGGTTTTAATATTAAACTACTAGTTTAATACTAACGATTAGTTAAGTTTAAAATTAACTGTTATGCATAGCATTAATTTTCTACTTATTTTCAGTTTTTGAATACTTTTCTTTCTTTTTTAATAAAAAAGTATTAATTATTTTTAAAATGTGAATGAAAGACAGAATATGAGTCTTTTTCATCAAAATGTATTGCTTTTTTTTATTTTTAACTGCTGTTATTATTAGAATCATTTTTAAAACTTACTGCTAAAGGTAAATAATAAGTATAATAATTATGACATATATAAGTAAAAATTGACAGTAAATAATAATAATTATGACAGATAAAGTCAAAATTATTGGAACATTGGAATAAATATTGGAATAAAAATGTTGTCTTAATGGAAGTGAAAAACTTTCTATGGAAATATTTGCTGTTAGATTCATTATATGGCGAGATAAAGTATCTTTCTATTAATGTACCAGATATTTTTTACTTTGAATATTCCTTTAAAAAATTCATTAAAATTCTTAAAAATATTTTCTGATTCATTAAAACATACGTTAATATTAACGTGAACTTCAATTCTCTCTCGAAGAAGAATGAATATATTCATACTGCAAGTAAAGTTTCTGTGAATTAATGGGAGATATTTCTCAAATGTAGAGGACGTACATACTTATAACAGCAAAAATTAAACTAAGAAAAGTTTTTAATATAAATCAAATCAAAAGTTTTTAAATCCAAAGCCATTTATGAAATGTATTGTGGCAGAGAATGTAAAATTCCTCCTTCTCAATAAATAGACTCATTACTTTAAAACATTGCTGTCAAAACTAGTTTCAGTTATACACGAGTTTTCGAATAATGAGATTTCCAGACTTCTTCGAAACACATCGCTGAACTCATGGAAAAGGGAGTAGATTTTTTAGTATCATGCATTACTTTAAGACTACTTTTAAGAATTAAACATGAATTCAAAAATCTAGTATTGCTTTTGCTTAAGGATTAAAATGACGGCCTAATACCATTTTCTGACATTTTAAATGACAGCTCGAAGAGCGCTTTACCAATTAAGAGAAGAATAAGTAATATATATACTTATAAAAATATTTAATCAGATGTATAATATGATGAAACTATTTTAAATATTTAAGTATATATTTTATAATGCAAACCTAACAGTATGCAGAATAACTTTTTAATTTTATGACTAACTCAAACTTTTAATAAAAATTTGTTTATTGAAATATGAAACAAGCATGAGTTCGAAAATCTAGACTATCAGTGATTTTTAGGAATAAATATTTCTCTAAGTGAAAATTATTTTACTTTCTGTTCCTGAGCTTCATTAAATTACATGTCAAGTTACGTCTTGTTCCAAGGAAGGCTTGTAAACGAGAAGTTTGAAAATATACATACCATTGAATGGTGGAAAAATATTGAAACATTTTAGATATTATTGCAATAGGAAGCGCGCACAACGAAGTAGCTACCAAACAGCGTACATAGAGAAGCTGAAGTGCCTAGTTATCCAATATGGAAGCACACGAAGAGAAAACTTTTGATTGTGTTAAAAGTTTCAGTTCCCAATTATTATGTCATTAGCGCTGCGCAGGCCATGCGAAATGGAATGATCTAGAAATGACGCAATCCAGAGAAGTTTTTACGATTTTTAGAACAGAGAGGGAGAATTAAAGAGTCACCGTTAGTTCAAATTATAATTTTGATTTACACATTTTTTATCTTACATATATATATATATATATTCACACAGAAAGCACGAACTAATCTAACGAACTAATCCCAGGGCAGCTTACCCAGACTTTCAATTATGCATGGCATTTTGTCCTCGCAACTTCAAGGCAAAGGCAAAAGTATCTTATTTGAAAGCTCTTTCTTTCCTTTCGAATTAGTCATTAAACTTGGTCTTAAAATTCGTTTTTTATTAAAAATTTACATGTTTGAATTTACATGTTTCTATACGTATTTTCCCGTTATATATCATTCTTTTCTCAACTGAAATGCATATTTTAAACTTAGTATCAGATACACAGTTTTAAATTCGATGGATTTAATTTATTCTATAATTCTACTGAGTTATATTATTCTTTTCATAATTCCGTTGTTTAAATTTCTTTAATATGCATACAACATTGGAGCTGGAGTTGTGACTTGAATAGTTTTTATTTACTTTGTTGACATCTCAGAATTTTCAAAAACAATCAATTGGGTTCATTTTATTAGAACTCTATTAGTTTTCCTTGTTTTCGGCCATCACCTTGCCATTTACTTCATATAGAAAAATGTATACTGTTTTTCCTACATTTAGTCAGATTTTCGTATTCATTAAATTGTACTTTTTTGGTGCTGGAAAGTCTAAAAATAATTTTCTAATCTATGCATTAGGATTATAAAATTACTGGCGAAACTGTAAAGGCAGGTCGTAAGTGCATTTTATGTTAACAAATATGTCTGGAAACTCTCCGTTGATGCGTTGAAGCAAGGCTGGCACCTATGCATTCCCGTATATATTAGGTAACAGGACTTTGCTAACTTTTAAGTTTTCGCCCCCATTTTGGGGACAGAATCCCTTGAGCGGTTTCACTCATCCACATTGGCAGAGTAAAAGGTTTAAATTTTAAGATGAAATGATCTACTGGCTTATACCATCAATTATCTCTGCTAATGTCCAGTGGTATATCACACGAACGCGGAGCTCGTGGACGTGCATTTTATTTATAAAACTGTGGAGGAATAGAAGCAGCTGCTCAAAAGATATACGAGTAACGAACAATTTTCGTATAAATAACTGTGGGATCACCAAACGTGGGATCACCAACGTATTAATTGAGAATGGCTCGAGATATAACATCAGAAATTACTTATTCGGATCGGACAGAGTAAACTTCTTCTTTGGATCTCTTGCAATAGTAGTATTTTTTTTCTTACGCGAGCATTAACAAGAATGATTTGCAAAAGTCCCATTGAGTCCGATGAAGATCTAGCGGCAGACTGTTACGGCAGTTCATGCATCCACAACTGTTAATTTTCTATTATTATTAGTGGTCGTACTTTTGAGAACCTGCTGCAAAAATTTCAATCATTAAAATGTTCCCATTTTTGACTCTACATACCTCTCTCACTTTCCAGTTCTTCATAAGTTTCTTCCGTTCATCCATTAAAAAGCATGTTTATGTGGGTTCCCAGTATTTGCATCCACATTTCCGGATTTTTACCTGATATTGGAGAATAACTCTATATATGCTCCGTGTCAACAAAAGTCCTTATATGGCTTTTATTTTCGGTACCATTCATATACTTCCAAACACAAAAATGCTTTTTATGAAAATAAAAACTCACATTTTGCAATCTCTGAAATTAAAGACATCTATTTTGTAAAAATCACGAAATCTAAATTTTCGTATTTTCTTACTTTTCCTTTTACACCTATATTTAGGAAAAGTTTGTACTCGCTCTAAAAAAGTAAAACATAAAACTTTGATTTCCATGGGATAAAAATTAACCGAAATATTTAATTTCAAAATTTGAAATTTCAGATGTTATTTTCAATTTAAATTGAGGGGTTATTTAATAGATAAATTTCTATAATTTGAGGTTGATTTTCCCCCTTAAGTGCCAGTTGATAATTTTTGTGATTTACCGCGTCTTTAAGCTTTGCTGCATCTGATAAGTCGAAAGAATTACCACACAAAGTATTTATAAGTTATCAAAGTCTAGAAACCATTATTAATATTCTCAAGCAGTTTTATTATTTTCTAATCAAACTTTGCTAATCGTACATAAAATTAATTAAATTACAAATATTTTTCATTTTCAATTAATGCAAATAATATTACGAGTAGACTGAATGACGATACAGCGACATTCTAAAATTAATTTAGATCCAGTATTTTCTGGAACACAGATTGTATAAGTTTTTGTGCATAAGATCTCCGTTTTCAAAAACGTATATACTAGAACAATACTTTCCACCGAAAAACAGCATAGAAATGCCCGTTACTTAATCTGCTGTCATCAGAAACTTGTCCTAAACTAATATTTTAATTTTATTCGAGCAGTAATATAATAATTACTGGATACGCATTCAAAAATTTCGCTTTTCTAAAACTACTTCTAGTACCTAGTAGCTAAAAGTAACAACCTTCTCCAACAACAGTCTCCTATATTTAAAATTAAGTGAATTAATCATTCATTGACTCTATTCGTGCTTTTAATTAAATCTCTTCCAATGTACAGAGCCCACTTTCGTAGTAAAGGGCAGCTCAATATTCAGATAAATATTTTCTCAGAAATGCAATCTCTAAATATAATCCACTATATTATATCAAATATGTCAATGAGTTTTTTGGCGTACGTCAAAAAATTCACTAAGTCAAAAGTTTTTACCTCCATCTTCGAAGTATTATAATCGCGAGAAATTTCGGGTTTCAGATATCAACAGAAATACCCATTTTTACCATTCCTGAATCCATTTTGACTATTTTTTGCGTGATTTCTGTACTTATAGACAGAATACAGTCATCTTCCAAACGGATTGTAAAATGGATTCAAAATGAATAAAAATTCCATTTTCTCGCATAAGTCAAAAATGATTAGCTGTAGAGAGTTGAAGTTTTATATAGGGGACTGCTGTAGCATCTAAATAGGCAACTCCTTTTTTATTGCAATTTGAAGTACCGAAAGTCTCTCTCTCTCTTTTTATATATATATA
>KK112327.1:118488-194098 GCA_000611955.2 Stegodyphus mimosarum
CTTTTACCCGGCCTTACCAGGTCTTTATTTTTGCAATCCTTTGCCACAGAACGGAATTTTTTTTATATGATGGAAACGTTCATGTTTCGGCAATTACAAAATAAAAAATAATAATTTTGGGCAAATAACGAAATCTAATTTTGAATGAGGTTTTCCTGTTTCTATGCTTATAATTGGGAAAGTTTTGTACTCGTTATGGAAAAATAAAAAATACAAGAAGTTTTATTCAGAACAACAAAAATCGACCGTTATATTTAATCTAAAAATTTCCAGTTTTTGAAACTATTTTCAACTTGTCTTGAGGAATATGTAAATAAAGTTAAAATAATTCGAGCAGATAAACTTAAATGACTTGCACCAAATAATGTACAAAACTTAATAGGCGTACAAGGAATTCATGCGGTATCCACTTCAGATTTTTTTACATAACGAACACAACATTCTCCTAAATATATGTATAGGGACTGGAGGAATGTATAAAAGGTTAGATTTTGTAATTTTTGAAAAATATTCTCCAAATTTAGAAGCGCCCAAACTTTAATATTTTCGTCATTTAAATCATTTTTGTAATTGAAAATATATGCCTACAACCAACAATTGAGAACATAAAGGCCAAGTATGGATTTTTGTGTTTACGGTGTGTGTACAGACGCACATATACGCATACACACATACGATATGTATACATATATGTAATAAGATTGTACAGACATTAGGCATTTTTGAAGCAGGAATATTGAAACATGAACAAAAATGAAACAATTCAAACATGAGCAACGCTTTCGCCGGGAATCTAACCACGGACCTCTCGGTTAAGGGTCCAGCTTGCTGAACACTACATCACTAAGGCATGTGAAGAAGGTGCGTGAAATTATAAGATGATTTGAAGAAAGAAAGTTGCAACGGGTTGACCTTGGAGAGGCTTAACTGCATATTTAGAAAGATGACACTCGGAGACAACCTTGCGGTTAAATGCCAGACATAATTGTATTCCTTAATGCATACCATCACTATGGGTGCGCTATGCACCCCGCAATTTTATACGGCTTATATTTTCTTAAATAATTGACGAAATTAGAAAAGTAAACTCTGCATGGCTAGCGGCAAAGCGATGCAGCGACAAGAAGGAGAAGAAAAGACAGCAGGAGTTGCAACGCAATTACATACAGAATTACATTTCAGATCACAAGTCAGATTAATGTCCAGATGTTGGTTCAGATTTCACCGATAAGTGCCCAACGCGGATTAAATGACAGATGTTTTCAGAATTGGAGGGAGAAATTATTGTTTTGTTATTTTTAGAATGAACCCGGGAGTTAAATGGCTATTATTAGTTTATTATTAGAAATACAGATATTTTATATTTTATATATCTCCCCTTCAAGAAGAAAATGGCTCGGTGAGAGAAAAACATTTTTAGAGAGAAAGTGTTAAATTAGCACATGAAGACAAATAATTTGAAAAATACAAATCCTAAAATTTTGACCAAAATAATTATTTACATAATTGCAAACTATAAACTTTGTTAATATTTTAAAGTCCCATTAAAATTTTCAGTTTGTGATTTAATGTCCAAATAATTACATTTTTTTCAGGGAAGGCTTTGCAAAGCTTTATACACAATGTCACAGTTATAATTTACACACACATTACATACTGAATAATCATAAAAAATTTCAAAATTTTCAAAACATAATTAATTTTCATTATTATAACTTATATTTTAACATCATAAATTTTATAATAGTATTACTAAAATTATGGTTTTAACTGTTGTTGTTACAGTTCTAACTTTCTTATTTTACTGAAAATTAGAAGACCACAGAGCTTTCTCTAATACAAACATTTGCATCTGTTAGGCAGATCTACTTAAAACTGAATGATGTATGTTATCAGTGTTTAAGAGTTGCTTTGGCAATTACTTATAAAGACCTCCGTTCCCTGTTTAAAGGCAACTGGCCTTTTTGAACTGCACTATACGTTCGACTTTTAAAAAAAATCAACTGCACTCCGTTATATATAAAAATAATTATATGAAATTATTATAAGGTGAGAACCTTCAAAGTTTATATTGAGTGAGGAGGGTAAAAGAAACAAATAACAGAGGTGAAAAGAGGGCCTCTGTTTTGAACCAGCACTCCCTCATCATACTCTATCTTTACATGCAATTATTATTATTTTTTAATTTTTAGTATTTTTATATTCATCTTAGTATTCTAAACATTACATATTTTCTACATTTTACACTAAACTCTAAAAATTAATTCTTTCATAAAATAATTCGAAATTCATAAAATTCAAATTTTTGAACAATAATCTCACATCTAATTATTGCTACAGTAATTTTAATAAGTTTTCCTAAATAAAATAATTACATATCTTTAAATTCGTTATTTAATTTAAAACATGATTAGGAAAAAGTAATTTTTTTTTCATCATAAAGTTCTAATCATTTTCATAAAAATAGTAGTAAACTTTTAAAATCTGATACAAACATCATTAGATACCTAAATAGTAAACCAGTACTTAATTAAAAATCACTTACTTCATGGTAATGAAAAACGTTTAGCATACAACATTTGCAAAATAACATTAAATAAACTCACAAAATTTGTAAATTAAAAATCATATCGGATATATTGAGTCATTTTTAAAGCAATATTTTTTGCTTTTCGAAACCAACAAAATTAAGTTTCAGGAATGCTCTACTAAATTTAGATGCAAAATTTAAAATCCGTTGAAAATTCTCATTTTCTGCACCTCTGAAAAGGACGTCGTTTATTTTAGCCGACAAAATAGCTGAAGAATAAGTGTGAACACAAGGATCGATCCCGCACACTGAAAACGGATGTAGACAAACATTAGCCTAAGAACCCCAAACTACACTCACTTCCAAAAGTTAAGGACGAAGATGTAAAATGCAAAAATTCAACAAATACTGCTTTGATTGACAAAAACTTCGGCAGGAAAGTAGCATATATATTAATGCATAAAACAAAATCAATAATTCTATACAGAAAGGAAAACAATATTAAATTTTTGTAAGTTATCAGATGATGACATACTGGAGACTTGAACAGAATTATGTATGAAGTGAAAATAAACAGCATACAATGAAAAAAAGGACATTAATAGGATATGTGATCCCCCTTCACCTGTATACAAAGTTTACACCTGTTGACCATGTTTTCAATTAGGTGGCCAACCACCGCAAAATTAATCGCCAATGTTCTTGCGAGCAGTTTTCAGCTCAATAAAACGTGAAGATACAGCACGGCCGAGAGCATCCCAAAGATCTTCAATGGAATTAAGGTCGGGCGAATATGCTGGCCACGCCATACGCGCAATCCCTTCACTCTCCAGGTAATCATCGACGATGTCAGCTCTATGGGGACGTGCGTTTCGTCCATTAAAACAAAACTTGGGGCAACTGCTGCAGCGTACAATCTCACAATGGCTTCTAGGACATCATCCCAATACCGGACTGCCGTCAAAGAACCGCGTTTAAAGATATGCAGGTCGGTGCGATATCCTAATAAAATCCCTACCCACATCATAATGCTTCCGCCTCGGAATGCGTGATGCTCGGTGATGTTTTGGAACTGATTGCGTGTTTGTTGTTCACGCCATAGCCTTATACGCTTGTCATCTGGCTCCAGAGCAAATCTTGACTCGTCAGTAAACATGACATTGCCCCAGTCAGACACATTCCAATTGACATGTTCCTGGCACCACTGTAATCGTGCCCCTCTTGACTGGACGGATAGAGGAACACAAAGTCGAGGTACCCAGGCGTACAGTCTACTCATATATCATCTTCGGCGTACAGTAGCTGCAGATATCGCCTTACCAATGGACGCTGTAAGCATAGATGTCACACGTGTGGAGATCGCTCTGCGATTCCGCTTGGCTCCAATAACAATATATCGATCTTCCGCGAGGGTTATAAGCCTTGGACGACCGGCTACGGGCCTTCGGACAGCTGTCTGTGTGGTTTGGAATTGTTTTCATAAATGTGAAATTACAGAATGATGAACGCCGAAGAAAAGAGCAACATCTGTGATCGACTGTCCTGCTTTCGACCTGTCCTGATCGACTTTAATGCCCCCCACAGCACGCCAGCGCTCAGAATCTTCCATTCGTCTTCTGGAACTCATAGAAACACGTATGTCTCGAAAACAAATTGTACGAAAGTTTTAAACACCTTCTATCAGCACTTACGATCAACTTCTGTAACCTTTCATAAAGCCAGCTTCTTATAAGACTGCCTTTTTTGCATATTTCTTGACATGAAAGCGCGATTGACTGTTACCTAACATATTTGCATACTTCCATCTACCTCTGCAGCGAATTGCATCCTCTTCAATTCTGATTGGCTTCCGGAAATTAGCAATTTCCTCTCCGTGCTTAACTCTTTAAAGTGAGTTTACTTGTTAATATATTAAAATGGATGATGCTCTTTTTATTTCGAACTTAAATGAAAGCTAGTTATAAAGCAGAGGTAGGTTGCAAGTCCAAGCACTAGAAAACCAGAGAAAAAGATAGATTTTTTCCCTTTTCATTCTTGATATTGTTAGACAATTTAGCATCCGCAATTTAATTCCGTAAACCAATGTTCATCCAAGCAGATAAGCTCGAGTCCAACTGCTCCGTTATTGTAATGAGATCACTTGAAGAAAGAAAGTTGCAACGGATTGGCGTTGGAGAGGCTTAACTGCGTAGTTAGAAGAATGACACTCGAAGACAGACTTGGAGGTAAATTACACACATATTTTTATTTCTTGATAATGCACATCATCATTATGGGTGCGCTATACACCTCACAATTTTGTACAGCTTACATCTTCTTAAACAGTGGAAGAAATTGGAAAAGTAAAGTCTGCATGACTAGCGGCAAAGTGGCACAGCGACAAGACGCAGAAGAGAAGAAAGGGATAGTTTCGACGCAATTGTCTTTTATACTGAATTACATTTCAAATCACATGATAGTTTAATGTCCAGATTTTAGGTTCAGATTTCTTCGAAAAGTGTGCAACGCAGATTAAATAACAGATGTTTTCAGAATTAGAGGGAGAAATTATTTCTTTGTTATTTTTAGAATGAAGACGGGAGTTTAAAAGGCTATTGTTAATTTATTATTTGAGAGTTAGATATTTTATATTTTACTTATTTTGCATGTATATATACACTCATATACATCCTACAAACGCACACTTCTCAAATGCTGCTGCAAGTAGTGAAAAAAAGCAAGGATATGTAAAAGATTTAAAAAATATGTATATAGTTTTGACTATTAAGCTAAGAAATCTAGGAAAAAAACCGTTTAATTACAGTAAAATGAAAAAGGGGGAAATGAAGAAACAGAGAGACGTGTAGACTTACTGCATTTTCCAGAGGAAGACTACATTTCTTCATGACACACGAATTTTTAAAAATATTTTCTGGATGAATTAAAATTGAATAACTTTGAAAAAAAATTTTAAGATCGAGAATTATAACTTATAAAAACTATAGTTATTTCCAGAAACAAATCTGTCTCATATAGGCGAGAAGGTGCAATACCAGCATTTATTGTATAAACTAGAATTAATAAAAATAGCAGCTATATGAATAGTAGTAGTAGCCTAATTTTGAGTTATACTTTTATGATAAGCAATTTTTTTATTTACATGAAAACAAATGTACTATTTTATAGCTTTACGTGAAATATAATAAAATATTAATTAAATATTATTAACTAATGTTCTTGGTACAAAAAGTATAGAAGTTAATTGCTACTAAAACAATACATTAGCAACATGAAGGCAATCGAGAAAACAATGACATTTTGCAAAGCCACAAATGAGTTTAGAACCAAACTAAATACACAAAGCAATAATGGGAAAGTAAAGTCTGATATACAAAGCATTAAAACATCCGGGTTAGTCTAACGTTGGACAAATAATAATTCGGAAAAATTATTTTTTATCAATAAGCACATTATATCAATAAACATACTGTTAGATAAAACAAATTAATTACTTGCAAACATAACTTAAACACTTTATGCAGCATTTTTTCCTTAAATATTTCATTTGGTTTATTTTACATAGATTCAAATAATGTGAATCTTATGTGTATTATACGTATTTTGTGTGCCCTGAAAAGTATAAATAAAGTAAGCGTTCAGTAGATTTAGAATTTTGTAATTAATAAATGTTATTTGGATTACTAAACAAAAATAATACTGAAACGTTTTTGTAATTTCCCTTTTTTTCACTTTACATGTGAAATCAATTTACAATGTTTTAAAATATTATTTACATAATGCACTTCATAAATTTAAGCAAAAAAGCAAATTTACTTTTTGCTTTTAATTCAATATTTGATTTCATTGTTATTTACTTAAATTAGGAATTAATTCGTAATTTTATTAATAAAAGGCATTAAAAACTGATATCCGTACTTCACTAATAGACTTCAGCACTCTTAAGTAGAATAAATCCGTGATAGGGACCTTTACGCAGAGGTTTTGGTTGCCTAGTTATGGCAAAACACGCAAGGGCTTTCTGCGTAAGGCAAGGGATTCCTTTGCAGAGGATTTTCGACAGAAACTGCCCAGTACTCACCTTACAAATGGAAGAAAACAAGAAAACTAACCCCGCCGACTATCCGTTTGCAGGGTATTGAATGAAAGTCGAACTCATAATAACCAGCCATCTTAATCACAAGGCCACTGCTTGCAGCAGAAGACTAAAATTATATGAAACCTGAGTGCATGTCTCACGGTTTGCTTACCTCTGTTAGAAAATTTATTCTAAGGATTTATTCATAAGCAGAAACATTTAGAGTAAATTAGGATAAATGCATCATAATTTTTCTAAATTAATAAGAATACATTCCTTTTCGTATATGTAAATTATCTGAAAATCAGAAACGTTTAGAGTGCATTAGAACAACTGCATCTTAATTTTCCTAAAATAATAAGTATAAATTCCGTTTTGAATATGTAAATTATTTGAAACCCTCATGTACTACAGATTTATTCATACGCAGAAAACCTTAGATTGCATTAGGATAAATGCATCATAGTTTTCCTAAAATAATGAGAATGAATTCCTTTTTGTATATGTAAATTATTTGAAACTCTCATATATTAAAGATTTATTCATATTCAGAAACGCCTAGAGGGCATTAGGACAAATGCATCATAATTTTCCTGAAATGATATTCATTTTCCTGAATTAATAGTGAATTATCTTCTGTTGGACAGGCGTTAAATTATGATAGGCTATAAAAAAGGATGGATAAGGAAAAAGGAAGTGCTCTAAATGCATATTTGCGAAGCAGGATTCCATACCGTGATGTGCTAATATAACACATTCAGCAGATGTGTCCAATCCCACCATCTCCATGGGAGACATCTTTTCCGAGTAAATGGTACTTAATAAGCATCCTTAAATGCCTATAGCGCTGACATTCGAATGCTTAGTTCGCTTAACGGTTGCAGTTTTGCGTGAAAGCCGAAGGACCGTCGCTGTTGGAATCTGTAGATAAGGTGGAGAAATCAAAAAATAAGAAAAGAAAAATAGGATTTTTGTTTCTCTTGCAAGGAAATTACTTTGGAGTTCGAAACGCAGTTGATTTTACGTGGTTTCTTATTGCACATTCTAAGTTCTGCTGAAGAGCAATGACATCAAACGGTATTAGATCTGGAATTTTATAAATCGATAACTGACTAGGTTCGGCACCCTTGCTTTGAAAAACAGTATAAATAAATCTATTATTGGTGTTATTTAGCAGAATAACTACTTAAAATGATAGGAACAGGTGAAAAGCGTATTATTAAAGTAAACGTTTTTGGTTTTTTCTTACATTTTAGGTTAAAAATGTTAAATTTCAGGATACCTAGAAATGTTCCCACAAAAATACTAAATATTGTTTTACTTTCAAATTTGTCACTTACGCTTTTTAAGGTATAAGGAATTAAATGGACCGAAATCTAAATCATAAAGTAAAATGTGCATTAAATATACCTGTTTGAGTACATGAACTAGCTATTTTACGAGAAATTCTTCTCTTTTCGTTTAAAAACTGTCTGAAAAAAATCTTAGATATGTACACAAACCCAAACTTTCACGAGACTTCATTCATAATATTTAACAGAATATTTTCATAAAATTACTACGATAATATTTTAAGTTTATTTCGTAACAGAAAGGTTGAAAAAATGAAGTTTTTCAAAAAATAGGTTTAATGTAATCCAAACATATACGGAAGAGAAGAAAATGATCCCGTGTATGAAAAATGAATTTCAAAACTAATCTTGTTGCCGAGCATTTAATAGCAAACAGTATGGCTCAAAATCATCTTTGGAACATTACCAAAAGTATTCAAATTAAAAATTCTCATTTTATAGTTATTTAGAGTAGTCTGTGTACCTTTAGATATCAAATCCAGGTTCTTAAACGGAAACAACGGTTCACGGGTTAGAACAGGAACAGCCATAATTCTACTTCTAACGACCAGAGAGACAACTTAAGAATAGATTTATGAAGGTTAATTTTGAAGTTTTAAAATAAATAATAAAAATATTTTGAAAAATTTCATCAAAATATTTGAGATAAAACAGCTGACAAGTTTAGGGTTAAAATTATATGTTAGAAGGGTCCTACATAATGGAAACTTAATCTGTACATCAAAATTAGCAACATATAATTGTTTGAAGAAAACAAAACCTGGATGCTGTTTTTGTTTCCAGAATAGTATGCTTGATAGCCGTATGTCGTAAAAGTTTGATATAATTCGAATGACGTACTTAAAGCCACCTATTGACTTAAAGCCTAACGATGACGATGATAGTTTAATAGCACAAATATATTAATTCAAAACATTTATTATTTGGTGTTATTATTAATGAATGTTAATGAGTAAATAACGTTATACTATTTAGCATTCGCTATTGCGCACAAAATGTTTAACTCAGAATGACTTAGAAAGTTACAGAGCAATGTTATCGTGTGTATTTCACATCAGGAGTTTCAAACTAATCTGAAAATCTGAATTAAACTAATAAAACATCCATGGATGAAATGTAAAGCAATTTCCACCAACATTTTCATAGATCAACCTTCTGTTAACTACATATTATGGCATTACAATAAAACGGCAGCAAATTCTTACTTAACTTTTCTAAATTGTAGTCATATGAAAGATGTTTAATAAGATTAGGGAATTAATAAAAGGTAAAGTTAACCGGCTATAATTTTATTATATTGAGAAGTTGTTAATTATAATTCCTATCTGTAATTTTTAAATTTTTATACAACGTAGGCGATGTCTCAGTTTAGCACAGTAAATTGTTTCAGAAAGTATTTCCTGATACTCTCGGGGAAGAATCCATTAAAGTTATCGTTTCTTGGCACAAAACGTTTGGTGATGTAATCTTTTGTAAGGTGGGCATTAATTTCATGTAACTAGCTAACATCAACGAAATGAATTTTGTAGAAATAAGATGCATCTATATACCAGCATTAGTGTTGAAAATGTAGTCATTTTGTCTAATTTGTTTATTCTTCACAGCAGACAGATTCGAGAACCCGAAGACTAAATTATTTTTCTGTGTTGTCAGATTTTTTAATTTATTTCACATTTTGAGGAGAAAATTACATGAAAAAACGCACTTTCATAGAATTCATACAGTTTCCTGTCTATGTATGTAAAATCAAGATATAATTGGTTTAATTAAATAATTCAAAAATGACATGCTTACTAAAGGAAGTAATATTTAATATAACTGGAACAAAAAGAAAACAATATAAATGGAAAATTTTTACAATAAGGAGATAATTAATGAAAAACTAAGGAATAGTGGGAGATAATTAATGAAAATCTGGGAATCAAAATTCAAATTTAGAAGGTTACCCACCTTGTAAAGTTATATTTCAAAATTCAGATAAAGAAATACATCTAGAGTTAGCTTCTTTATTTAAATTTTTGGAATATTTGTGTACCAAAATAAACAGCTGTAACTTAGTTACACTGTTAGAGTTCGAGCTAGCCGACAGCACTGAGGAATAGCCAATTACCTGTTTTGAGGCATAACTAATTTTATTCAATCAAAAAACAACCAAATTTAACTTTCACAAATTTACTAACAGCGGTTTAACGCATAATGCACAAAAAGGTAGGAGCGTATAGTTCTTTCATAATATTTTCTGTAAAAAGCAAAACCGTTAATACTTATTCAATTTTTGGAATACATATGTATTCCATAATTTGAAGAAATTTGTTATTCTGAATCATTACAAAGATTAGATTTTATATTTATGAGTGACGTAGTTCTGTTTTGTAAATTTGGGGCTATGCAATTATTTTAACGATTTTGAGCGGGTAGATTTTCTTGTTAGAAAGAAAGGTTGTAGACTCATTAGATTGTATAGGTGCTGGAACTTGAAAACTGCGAACGGCCTTGCTGGGATTCGAACTCCGAACCTCCGAAAAATACGTTCAACGGGCTTAGGCTTACCTGAAGGCATGCGGAATGGAGACAACATTTTTATAAAGTTGTAATTCTGAGGTCAGGAGTTAGCTGTGATATTACTTCATTAGCATGACACAATGATCTGGCTTTTTCGTTTGCATGCATATGTCAATATGTTTGATTTGCCTTGCAAAAAGGTATGCCAGAAATGAATCATGGACCATTAGACATTTGTTAGGTAGAAATTGGTATTTTCCCTGTCTCTCTCCTAACAGATGGACAAAATTCATTCAGTGTTGGAGTATTATGCCGCTTTCTTCCTTCCAAATATCATTTTCAAACAGGTACGTTTGATAGGAATGACGACACCTTCGAAGTACTGTTAAAGTTGTTTCATTGATATCATGAGCTGCTTCTTTAGCATTTTGTCTGCATATTGGACTCACTCATTTATCTGCATACGTTTTTATCCATTTAATAGAGATATTTAGTTTCGGTGTATTTTGAATTTATCAGTCGTCCATAGATTTGTTACCGGCTGCCAAAACGTTTAAAGCAACCTCTAATTGCAAGTATATGTCTTTAGTATCTAAGCACAATAGCGAGCGACCGCGTTGAATCTAGCACTAATCACAGTAATGAGCGACCGCGTTGAATCAGGAATAATCAAAATAATGAGCGACCGCGTTGAATCTAGCAATAATCACAATAATGAGCGACCACGTTGAATCTAGCATAGACTGATAGTAAAAAAATTAGTCTTAAATAACCGCGTTCGCTCTGCACTAAAGAATGCGAATGGAACGATTGTATGCATGGATCCGAAGACTTCGTGGTACTTTCTGCTTCAGAGCCAGAATAACACAATTCAGTTGGACTTCTCAGTATGAAAATTAGAAAGCATTTGAATTGTCTAACGCACTGTACTCAGATAATTCAAGCTTTGTTAGAAAAATTCAGTTACAGATCTGATCTTTAACGAAGAAGAAATACCAAATAAAATCGTATTATAGGTCGCCATACTTTCAGTGCTGACAGTGTAATGATGTGCACTGGATTTTGAGCAATTGCATCGACCTGCACACCTTCACAAGGTATATTGTGATAATTCAAACGTACCAGAATGAATTCCATTATTAAATTGTACGCTGAAGAATTTGATGCCACATTTTGTACTTCTACACAATAACTCTTATCTACATACAACAAATCTAATGCTTGAGTAATCTGAGATTGAAAGATTTTCTCCCATAGCGTAACTATCATATTCTTCCCACCTCAACGCCATCGGAAATCAGTGAGTGTTATTACAAGTGGTGTCAATGTTCTTGTATCGTTCCTACCGACTCTCAAAAAACGGAAACTGCCTTATTATAAGAATGATAATTACTGCCATTGGCTTATTATTTGAAGGCATGAAACGCCGCTACAGAGCTTGCGTATGAAAATCTAAAGTGGTCGCATCTCTTATAAAAGAAGTTCGATTTATTTGCTTACATTTTTAGCGTTTTTTTAAAATTATACAAAATGTATTCTATATTATTAAAATCTGTACGCGTCTCTTTGTTTGTTTGCGGCATTATCTCCTCCAGAACCGCGAGGACCTGAGCTTCGAGAGAAGTATCTTTGGATTCCAAAAATTCGTGGAAAGCCATTTCGACCGTTGTCGTCTTCGTACAACTTTAATCAGCGGAATTATTAACTAAAAACTCTAAAAGCGCTTATTTTCGCAAAGATTTTTCCGAGTGGCAGCAGTCTCTCGCGCGCAGGAGATAAAAACCTACTTTATTTCGAAAAGAGTTGCCACTGCTCTCTTTCAAATCGCAGAGTTTGTTAATAAAAACTTCGTAAGTGTGACAAAATATGAAATAAAAGTAGCATCACCAAACTTTAAACATAATGCTATTATTATATAGGGCCATATTCGGACGTTGAAGAAAGCACGAGATTGCATGTCACGTCACTATATGCCGAAAATATTCTGTTAATGTCAGCATTTTCAATAAATATCTACCGTTGGTAACTTTTCGTGTTAAGTTAGTATAAAGGGCACCATACATTAATGACACGTTAATTCTTCTATTGATATTGAGAAAATGTTATTATATTACATTAAATTTAAATCAGGACGTCATGCGTATTAACCTGAAGTGTCAAAAGTTTTTGTTTCCTGTTTCGGAAATAAAAAAAAAGTATTTGCTTTTGTTATCTAATCTGTCAGGATGGTTAGTGGTAAGTTGTGATTACATTTCATTCTTCAGAATGTGTCTAGCTTTTTGATAAATTCTTTTATTGCTACACTAAATATTTACATACACTTACATCATAGTTCAGGAATATTCGTCACCTTGCTCACATTCTCTCGACTCCCGATTTTCGATTACCATCGTGCGCCCTCTATCGGCGGCTTTTATACAATGCCATCTATCGTCTGATTGCACTTGTCAATCTTGCCAATGGTACATAGAACTTATAAATTTTGCTTTGGCTACAGCCTGCTCAGGGTGCAAGCTTGTCCACTAGTGTATGTAGTATATATTGTGATTCAGAACTCCTCGAAATCTCGGGTTAAAGATTATTTGTTTTAAAATTGAAACAAAACAAAAATCAATCAAATGAAATTGTAACAACATTTAAAATTGAAACAAAACAGAAATCAAAAACATTCATGACTATTGTTCTTTATGTTAAATGTTTTCAATTATCGGTGAAGAACTGATGCACATCACCCGGAGTGCCAAACATTACTAGTGTAAAATGGGAAGCAGGAATAATAAGCCTGCATTGAGTCTTACGCAAGAACTGAGCTTTGCTCTCTTAGAACTGAGTTAAAACTGAATTGAGGAACAATATCATAAACAGCTATTCATGATATTCTAGGATTCATGGCATATTCGTGATATACCACTTTAAATGGTCAAAAATATATAGTGCCGTTATATATGCGTAGCATGAAGAACATGCTGAACATTTTCATCAAATTTCAATAACTGAACATGATGAACATTTTCCCTTTAGTGTTTAAGAGACACTGGTCTGAGTTAGAAACCGAAAGTCCGACTTCAGCTCCCTCTTAAATCTTAAATATTTTTTGATATCTTTCCTATTTTGTGGGTGTGTAATATCACTCTACTTCCTGATAAATCCTTGGTAACGATTTCGGTGATCAGAGTGTAAATGATATATTTAAATTTAGTATACGGTCAATGCTTACATACTGCAAAATATCCATTTATTAAAATTTGAATGGGAAGACCATTTCATACATTCGAGAATTTAGTGTTCAAAACATTTATACTCCTCATTTGTGACTACCAATAGAAATAATGGCCCGAGACAAAAACTCCATTGCATTAATACTTCTGAAAACTTCAGAGTGTTGCAAACCGATGATAGGAGAAAAATAAGCTCTATATGCATTTGATCTAGCGGAAATTCTAATACGTTGCGCTTAATTCTTAGATCAGTGCAAACCTGAGTGCACTCTAGAATTTACACAGATAAGTTCTAGCGAAATTGATTCTGAAGATAAATTTTTAGAAATGGTTTGAATAAAAAAGGAGAGAAATATATAACAATGCTGATAACATTTTAAAATATGCGCATTTTTATTATAAATACATGTTTGTATCTTAAAACGATATTTTTATTTATTTGACTATAATGTGACAAAGTCGCATAAATGTTCTTTGTCAGATTTCGTCCAATTAGACCTAACTGCGAATGCAAAGGTGCCTCCTTCACACCAGAGGGGAAATCCTGGTGCAACGAGATCCGATTGTTAATTATTCCGGTTTCAGGCTTCAAAGTCACTTCAACGGTAGAAGTGGTAAAGTGTGAGTCTCTCAACTGGGTCGGAATGTGGATACCTTTGTTATGTATGAGTGGAGGAAATCCTCCCTCCGGGATTCAGAGGATGTAACGACACCGTGAGTTAGTAAAGTTTTGGCCGCGAGAAAGAAAGATGGTTTTCTGTGAAGAGCTAGGACTTTCCTGCTGGGGCTGTGGGCATTTTGGCCCTGTAGAACTCTGACTATACGTGTATGTTATTACTGCGTATAAAAATTCCTGTTTAAAGAAATTTCTGAAATAAGGGGACTGAATGTATCCAAATCCAACATCCTCATGAACCACAGACTTAAGTTTTTTTTTTTTTTTTTTCCTTTTTTAAAAAAGTTTATTTCAACCCTGGATTAGAAATAGGGGCTTTGGACAGCGAATTCGGCCACCACACCACAATAATAAGAATGTCGTCATAAATATACACAAATCCATTAACATAAATTAAAAAAAAACTGTTTTATACCGAGAGACATAATATACGACACTGAATTTTTTTTATTTATTATAATACATCTACAAATGTTTATAAAACACTGTAAAATAAAAGTATCTTAAATCAAATGTGTTTAAAATTATATAAATATTCTAATTATTAACGTATAAAACAAGAAAATTTCAATTGGAGAGTTAGAGATTGCAATCTAACTTCGAAAAATTATTTAATTTTTTAATCATTAAATTTGTCAGTCGACCTCGCACTAATTATATGAAAGATAAACAAAGGATCTTATGCTTCGCCGAATGGCAAAACGCAAGAAATTGTTGTACGAAAGAGTATTCGAGGAGTGGATTATATCACTACATCATTGAATTGGGTTAGGAATTATATGTTGATTAGTTTTCATTGATGAATTAAAGGTTTTGGCTTTATCAAATAGCAGCTTTCTGAGAATATTCTTGGCGCAAAGGTGAGTGGAAGGTAAACAAAATTGTTATGCTTCGCGCAATGAAAACATTTGCCGAGTGTTCTTTATAAACCCTCTCCATTCTACTCGACCGTCAGTTCCGGAATCATGAGCGGTTTTCTTCTGTCAGGATAGAAGTTTATGTACTAAGTAAAAGTCTTAAATCTCTTACGCAGTTTAATAAAGATTTAAACTATTAAAGATTACATCAATTGCTTTCAAATCAGCGTAATTTTTAAGTAATATAACTAAGTTGAAGGATAAAATAAAAAGCTAACATCACATTGTATGTGGGGCGGCACTCTGGAAACTAGTTATTTGCGAGGCTATTAGGAAACAAACTTAAGATTCTTATGTTGCACGTAATCTCAATATGTGCCACACTCATCTGGATAATGAATGGAATCTTAGCGCAACGAATTTGACTGGTAAAAAGTATTTGAATAACTTTACTAATTTTCTTAATGCATTAATTTCAAATTCTTAAATTTTAGAAAGTTATATTATTAACAGCATGATACTAACTAAAATATATATTAAACTTCATATTGCTGCTTTATTAGGAAGAATCCTGAAGGTTTACATTTTAGTAATTTTTTAATTAAGAAATTGTTTTGCAATTGTTCATTATCTTACATTTTTTACACTTAAAGTGAAATGCGCTTTACACTTAATTTAAAGGCAGTTAATTCAAAGTAGAAATTACCAATTTCCCCAAGCATATATTGCAAGAAGGTGTCTTTCTTTTCTTTTTCAAACTATCGTAAACTCATTTTCTGTATTAAACTTCTTTTCGCTTTCTCCTAGAGCGGCAGAAGCTCTTTCAAAACATTTTCCATTTAATTTCCAATCAATTTTTGTTCCTACAAAAAAAAATGAAACTAATGTTTTTCTCTTTCCGAAAATGGTGACATTAAAGAAAGATAAATTATATCGGAAGGACAAAATCCCATCTGGGGTTGATTTAGATTTCATTTGTTTGCTTCCTTTCCATTTGTGAGTTAGAGACATTCTCTTTGGGAACATTCATGAGCTGTTTCAATTTGCATAAATTTGGAAAATTAGTGATTAAATTATTCGAAATTCTTACTTTTCGAAATATTCAAGCCTTAGTTTGCTAGAATAAATTTGAAACATATGAAGAATAAAACTAATTGATTTGTGTGCATTTATTATATGCTTAAACCTGGAATTATTTAGAACGCATAAAAATGCGTGTGAAACATTCTTTTATTTTGTGTAATTAACGGTAATGGTGTCCGCCTTTTTTCCTTAAAATTTCTTTTGTTAAAGCTATTTAAACTAAAAAGATATATAGATACTGCTCGAGGACAGTTAATGCAGTTGAACATACATATGCAGATTTACCGTCAGCTTCTTTGACAATGGAAAAATATCTAATAGTATTTGCATTAGTATTTATTTTGTTATTATAAATTCTTGTAAACTTTTAGACGTAAATTAAAAAAGCAAAATGAAGCATTTTATTTTAGGGCAAAACGCGAGCTGTTAATTTTTGTATCTGATTGTGAAAGGAAATTCTAAAATGTGTGAGTTTCAAAGTGAGCTTCACATTTGATTTAAAAAGCATGTATTTCTGTAAAATTCTCGAAACTGTTTCATTGCTTAGGATTCAACTATGACTGCAATAAACACGAATTTTTTTTTGGTAGTAAAAATCTATGTTTATATCATGAATGTTACGTTAAGATATTCACTATCTAATCATATAACGGAAGACACAAAAAATCAAGGTGCGGTTTGAATAGAGACATTTCTCTACCTCTGAATGGAAACATGAAAATCGATAGAAGCGGATTAATTCAGGGAACGCTAAATGGCAGAAGTCTGAACTTTGGAACTTGCTTTCGATTTGCTTGATGCAGCTCGAATGCTGCTGATTGAGATGATAAATAGATTGTAGATTAGATTATTTTGTTTTGTATTCTAATACATTCTCTTTTCAACTATATTAAATGTTGATTTAGAGAGAAATACTGCTCAACCACCCATGTAGAAACTTAGATGCGGCATTTAGATTCATCATAGAACTTTATTACATCGGCCTCGCCATTATTGTCTATTCAACAGTGTTTGCGATTGATAAATGCTGCGCACTAAAATATCCACAACGAGATAGAAACAGAAACGTATTTTGGCTCGAATGCTGATCTAATTTTACATAGCTGGCTAATATTTCTTCACACTGCATTTATATACATTGCACATTTTCTAAAGCCACCATCACCGATTCTATATGATGATAGTCCATTGTAAAAGAGGTCATCTTAGTCATCATCATCTTAGTGAAAATGATGATGACTGTTATAGATTTGCATTAAACGATATATGTTGTTCATGGCTCTTACAGTCGGTTAAAGAAAACTATTTTAGCAGAAATATGGTATTCATTTATTAATTTGTAAAATAATAGCATTATGAATAATTACAAAAATGGTAGTGGATAGTGTAGAAAATCCAATTATCTAATACTTAATTTTCTCATATACTGAAAGAGAAAAATATCTCTTACTTTAGACATCTGTATATATAGATTACAAAAATTTTTATTTTAAATTTCATTTAGTCAAACTCAAACTCACTGCTCAATCACTACTAGTTTTTAAAACTACAGTTACAAAAACGTTCCGCTTGATAAAATATTTATTTAATAAAGCCTACCAATCCCCTTTCCTGTAGCCTCGAACTGCACATTCAGAATGTGTAATCCTGTTTATTCTATGGTTAATTATTTAAGATTATGAAATTTTAAATCATATACTACAGCTCCAGATAAGCTGAACTATTTTTACAGAATAATCAATAATAACGGGAATAGTATCAAAGATAGAGATAAACTACTTTAAGGCCGAAAGAATATTTATTTTCTGTATGGCTTTCAGAGCTGACAGCAAAGGAAAAATTATCAGTATGGAACTGGATAAATCATTTATAGAAATTTGTTTTATAATCGAAGTAAGCACATGTATGCGCATCACGTTGAATAAATGATTTACTGCTGTTTTATTTTAAAACAACAAAGTTGTTTTAAGAGTAACTGGAAATATAACACCTTTCCCTAAGACGTTAAGTGCCATAGTGAAATGGAAAATTATAGTGTTATCCTTAATACATATATCACCGTCTCGGTCGGTTTAGAGAATGGTCATCTTAAGAAATACTATTAGACAATCAGTCATCGATGTTTATTTACATTCTCAGAAATACCGATTATTTTCAGATATGATCCATTTTAGAGAGGTTATCGCTAGGAAAATGTTTATTGATCCACCTTTTGAAATCATTCTCTGAAAGCAACGTTTAGTTGAAAAGGTCACCAAAAAGGGTTTCTTAAGCTTTTTTACGTTCTCGCTGACATCGCAGTCTACAAGTCTGCTGTTACACTTGCTCCTACTGACCCACATTTTTTTGTCTTTTTAGCTTTATTATTAAGCGTCATTTGCATCGCACTCACGCCATATAAAATTCAACAGCGGAATAACAAAACTTTTAAAAGCAGCTTAACAGTGTACGTTTAGAATTCCCAATGCAGCGTTAAATGTTGTCATGCATTTTTCTGTTTTTTCTTCTTTTTTTCCTTCTTTTCTCAATACATCATATCAAAGTTCAGTTTTCTTACTATTATAGCTTTACAATTTTTTATTATTAAGCTTTTGTGTGTTTGTTTTGCTTATTAAATATCGCTTACTTGGCGCTTACCCCACTTAGAATTTCCGATAGACAGCCTCGTGGACTGGAGATAAAAATGACTTATCCCGTATAGTGTTGCCACTGCTTGCTTTGAAATCGTTGAGTTTGTTAAGGAGTTAAGTTAAATTCGTTAAGGATTTAAAAAATAGGAAATAGATAATAACACAAATTCGAAATTCAAAATTTGGGTTTCCAGGTATCCATATTTGGTTATAGGTCTACGTTATTCGAAATTTGTCACCAAAAATCAAGATAACTTTTTGTTGATATATTTATGTATCAGAGGAAAAACATTTCATGTTATGAAGATGGTTTTAATTTTGCTTATTTAATGCAACAACAAGGGGATTATTTTGATTATTTGTATTACATCTAAAGACATTAATTAAGAGAGAATTAAAAATTAAAACCTTCTCCCAAATAATAAAGCATAATATAATACTTCTGATATTTGTTTAAATAAAAGCCATAATTTTTCACTTTCAAAACTTTGATATTTACTTTTTTTTTCACGCACCAGAAAATGCATTTTCTAATATCACAGTATCGTCTTAGTGAAGAATTTCTACGTAATCATGTACAGTATATATTCCCCCGCCTTCCAGCATGCCTTCATGGTGTAACGGTAGCAGACTCGGCACGTATTCGAGAGGTCCAGTTACAAGTACCGGCGAAGGTATTGCTAATTTTTGCTGCTTCAGTCCTCCTGAATGCTTCTTTCCTGCTTCCTGTCCAACCTAATGATTCTACAGTAGTTCCCGAACTAAAAGCTGGTGGATAATAATTCGTCACCACCAGAGCTTGGCGACTGGGTCCCCTAAACCTCAGTCGCACTTTAGAAAGGGGAGCATATAAGGTATTTTCTCCTTCCTTTCAACGTGTCTTCGTGGTGCAACGGTAGCCCACTCGGCGCGTATTTGCGAGGTGAAATTACCAGTCTTGGTGAGGGCACTGCTCATTTTTCATGTCTCTTGCTTCAAAATAACCTAATGACTCTACAGACTGATATAAATTCGGTGTTATCAGAAAAATGGGAAATTATCAGAAGGATTTTGGGAAATGGAAATTAGGGAAAATAGAACTGTGGGAAATTAAATTTGGGGAAAGAATTCCCTTAGGGCTCAATTATCAAAAGCTATCAAATTTCTTACAGTTGCCTTTGACTTAGATATATGTTTTCTTTCTTTCGATATTTAACTATGTGCATGCAACTCCTTTATAAATTGCGTAGTTTAGTAATTAATATTTAAGTTTTTCTTTTAATTACATCTAATGGGAGTTAATTATCGAATTCTTCTTTCGATAACCACAAAAGATTCATTTAGAAACTCTAAGTTTGAAGGCATTCATATTAAATAATTCTCCACGATTAGCTTGCTCAGTGACTTCATTTGATTGAAATGGATTTATTATTGTGATCACAAGTTTATATGTAAAACATATTAAGTACAAAACATGACAGCTGTTTTTAATATGAAAATTTTCCAAAACAAGAAATCCATTGTTTTTATTGATTAGCATTACATATTTTATGAGTCACACAGGATAAAAATTGTATTTTGTAGGTTTCATTTAACATTTGTTAAGATATTCCAGTAGCAACAGAATGCTGTCAATATTGAGAAACACCAGTGTCTCTTGGTTCTGAAATTAAAAAAAAGAAATATTTAATTCAGTCCTGTTACCTGTTATCCCGCCTCTCGGGTTCTTAAAAAACCAAACTGTACGTATTCATGGTTTTTTATTATTTATTTTTAAAAAGAGAAAAAATATTTATCGGCACTTTACTAATGGAAAAGAACATTTTCAATGCCAAAAGTAAATTAAAAACGTGCGCTCTCTAATATGTGTCGAATAGTAAAGTAAAAGCAAAATGCATAGATGAAAGACAGTTGTCATTTCGAGTGCGTGTTCTAGGTCAATCGCATGGTACATCGAAAAATAAATTGCGTTTCTATGCACAAAATTCAGCAGCACGTTTTTTAACAGTGTTTTCTCAAAATGCATTCACGATAGGAGCTTGGAATTAAGCACTTAAGTTAAAACCAGTCTGTACTGTTAAAAATACCGAAAAAAGAGGCGAAATGAATTTAAGTATGTTTTTATATTACTACTGAAAACAATTCTCATGTTTATGTAATTATTAACAAGGCCACCGAAATGAGAAAAAATTGTGATGTATGTTCTTCGAGGCGTATTCTATAAGCCCTTAATTGTAAAGTTACTGCCAAATTAGCAGCGTATGTAGCGTTGATCATTCGATACAAATAGGACTGAACAGTTAGACAGAAACCGAAAATATACTGTAACTTTATGAGGCTGTTTAGAAAAGGTCCATTGAACTAGGTAACATGCTGCTACAAACCTAGCCCAATAAATGATACATATATACATTATATTAAAATCAGTACATAATTTACCATTTTCGTTTTGTATTCTTCAGCAATAAAATTATTTTGTTACAGTATAAAAGTTAGAATAATTAGATATACAATACACTTGATAAAAATTTGTTTAATGAGAGATAATTCTATTGTGGTAGATATTTCGGAAAATAATATTATATATACAGTAAATTAAACTTCTTTGCAAAAGTTCTAGTAATGGGATCCGTTTTCACTTCTTTTTGCTCTCTCATTTAGTTGCAGTTAGTAGCATCACTGGCTGGGTGTCTGGAAAGAAATATGGCCCACCAGCGGCCGAGCGGTAAAGACGCTGAACACTGGTAGTTCGGTCCGAGGTTCGAATCCCGCGAACGGGCTGGCTGCATGGGCGTTTTCGTGGTTTTCCCCATGTGTAACGTGTATACGAGCCAATTTCCCTTAGAAAGTCCTCCACGAAGGCATCCCTCCCTTTAAGCAGATAGCCCTTGCGTGCTTTGCCACAACTGAATAACCTAACCTAACCTAACCTGGAAAGAAATATACAGTATCTGCAGTAGAAATATAGCAAAAAAGAAATCCCAGAACAGCAAATGATCTTACAGTGGTTTTTTCCCTTTCATTGGTTAATAAATTATGAAGCAGTAACCAACGTACTGCTACGATAGGCTAACTTTATTTTGTATCTGCTTGTCCCCTAGATTTCTCTTCAGTATATAACTGGCGTTAATGCTTTATGTTAATCTCCGTAGCTCTCATTACATTGCCATACACATATAACTGTACTGGACTTTCTTTCGTATATTACAGTAATATTTTGTATATATTCATTGTTATATGACTTTATCCCTTATTACGCTTTAGAATTTTATCATAAGTCTTAGGTTATCTATGAATATTAGCAAATGCACCTTATTGGTTTATATAATGAAGTTATATAGGGAGAGGATAATTGCATGGTCTTGCATTCATTAGTGAACAATTAATAAGGGCTTTCGCAGCAAAATATTTAAATTATGCTTTGACTCAGACATGAACTTTGTGTAAAATCAGTCGACCGGATGTACTGTCCAACGTTATTTACGTTTCATTCCTTCCTGCTAAATAAGATAAAATTACTCCCTGTGAACTGGACCTTTTGTAAAAATGAGTATTATTTAGTAGTAATTAATTCCTTTTTGTAGAAATGAATATTGTATTAGAACATAGCAGACAATAAACTCTTTCTTAAATAAATTAGTATATTGATTAAATCCTTTCTTAAATAAACTAGCATATTAAATATTAACAAATTGCTTTCAATTGTATAACACAGTAATACTCTGACTACCAATAAGTATTTGGACACCTGTGATAGAAAAGAAAAACTAACTATATTCAAAATCAATAGTTGGTAGAGCCTCCACGAGAGGTAATTACAGCGTGGACCTTCCGGGGCATACTTTCCACAAGTCTTTGTATGACAGCTAGTGGTATTTTCTTCCACTCGGCTTGGAGAAGACATAGAAGTTCCGTCAACGATTTTGCACGGGTAGTGCACCCCTGAATTCGGCGATGTAACTCGTCCCAGAGGTTCTCGATAGGGTTCAGGTCTGGACTCTGGGCAGGCCAGTCCATTCGATGAACTCCATTGGCACCATACCAAGCCTTTGTTAACGTCGAAACATGACAACTGGCATTGTCGTCCTGAAAGCAACAGCGGTCCAACCCGTAAAACTGCCACAACGTAGGAAGCACATTGTCATTCAAAATAGTGCAGTAGGCATCGGAGTTGAGCTTACCATGAATAGAGACCAAGGGTCCCAGCCCATACCAGGAGAAACACCCCCAGACCATAAATTCACATCCGCCGAACTTGACTGTTGGCACAATGCATTCTGGCAGGAATACGTTCTCCAGGTAGACGCCAGACCCAGACCCTGCCATCCGAACGGTAAAGGGTGAACCTTGATTCGTCTCTCCAAAGAACCCGTTTCCACTGATCTACGGTTCAATTTCGATGTGCTTTGCACCACATTAACCGAGCAGCGCGTTTGGACTTTGTGATCAAAGGCTTATGGGCAGCAGCACGACCATGAAAAACAAGGAGATGTGCTTCCTTACAGATGGTATTCATTGAAACAATACTCCCGGATGCCTGTTGAAACACCTCGCGGATGAGGGCCATCGGTTGGGTGCGGTTCTTCCGAATTTCTCTGGACAGCACTCGTCGGTCTCTATCTTTCAGTTTCGTTGGTCTGCCGACTTGGGGCACATTCCGACAATCACCGCTCACCTTCCACTTCTTTAATCACATAGGCCACTGTCGATTTTGGGTACTTCAGATCGCTAGATATGTCCCTTAAGGATCGGCCACATTTGTGGTACCCGATAGTTATACCTTTCTCGAAATCAGAGATCTCTGAACTGCGAGGCATCTTGCATGCGACTAAAGCCGATGCTGTTTCCAACACGACATATACTGGCGGAGCCCGTGACGTACCTTAGGACCGCAGATATGGTCATTTGCATAGGTGGTGTCCAAATACTTATTGGTAGTCAGTGTATATGCTTATATGAGTTTCATGCATTTATATATTATTATGTTATCTTCGCACTTTCGGATGTTCCATACTGTATAATTTTGCAACAAGTTTGTGTGGAATCATATGGATTTAGTAAGTCAGTTGATTTGTCTTGTATTTTGCAATGGAATTTGTGGAACCCCTAGTACGAATAACTAATGGTTATAGGTATCCGCGCACAATTTGTCTTACAACCTAATTTTTGACTGTAGAATTCGCACTCAATAATTAGGCTCTTCAAAGCTTTGGGATCATTTCTATTTTACTGGATTATAATTGTCACAGAGCTGTCCACATTTCTACAATTACTATATTTCCCCTCTGTAATGGTATATAATCCCGTTTAGTTCACCTCTGTGGCCGGAAGCTATTTTATAGGCGCACTCACTCATTACTGCTACTACTACAGTAATAGCAACAAAAATAATGATGATGTTGATTTGTAATTTACAATATGAATTACTTTTTATGCCATGCAGATAAAACAAAATTATGGATAATGGAGCTTTAGTGAATCAATAAATTAAGTGTATTCTGATACAAATATTTTAATCCTATCTGGAGATACTTAATTTTTACTGACATTTTAAACAGAGGGTTTGCTCTCGAATTGTGATATCTTTTTATCTGATATTATCAGATATGTGAAAGTAATAGTAACTAAAAACATATTTTACCGTCGGTTTGTATGATTATGAGTCATATGTAGACAATTCGAATGTCGAAGAGAAGTGTATTTTTGGATTTCGATTTCACTACTATTATTTCTACAAACGGTATAATTGAAAATCAAAGAATTCAAATTTTACATTTAGAGGAGAGCTTGTAGAGGAACTGTAAATGGCTGTCAAGCAAAAACATTTAGTACATAGAAAACTCCAAAGAAGTTCTTTGTTTTTTAACTGATTAAAGTAAAACTTGGGTTAGATGCGGAAATGGCATATTTGGGGCTATTTTTAATTTCTTTCCCATTTCCAAATATAAGGAATTAGTAAAGTTTGAAATAGTAGTAATGGAATTTAGAAATTAAGTTGTTTAGAATTTATTTATTAAAACGCAAAGGAAGACTGTATGAACCGACAAACTTATTTTTTTCTGACAATAGACGAACGACAAACTACTGTTGTCACACATATTCGAATGAATATTTCTTTTTAGGGTTCTCTCGTTACAAAGCACAAATGTAAGCCATGCGTAATGGTAAATGTCTCATATCCATGTTATACGTGTTAAATGTTTAAAAATATCTTGTATTTAGCCTTTTTAATCATAATGGATTTTCTGACGGTAACGTGAAACGAAAACGTTAGTTTTCTGGAATTTAGGCTTCGAAAACTCAGCTGCTAACATTGTTAATTATGTAAATAACAATAATAGCCAATGAATTCTAAAACATGACTTTCTTTCAGAGATATCCGTACCTGTTTAATGAAATCACAATTATTGTTTAATTTGTGTTACAATTAATTAGTAAAGAACAAACTCTTCTTTGAATTCATAACGAATTTAATTTCTTGTATTTTCTGGATGAATTTAATTTCTTGTATTATGTTCAATTATAAATGATCGCCTAACTTGGAGACTGTTGGCAAAGTCTTGCCAAATTTGGCGACAAAAATGGGCCACCAAATCCATTTCCAGCTTGACGATATTGTTGTGTCGCGAATTTTACGACACAGAATTCAAGTGTTTTTAATCATTTAAGTAATCAATTATTTAAGTATTTTATTTGTATTTGAATTTGATTTTTAAATTTGAAAGTTTGAAGAGCGTAATGAATATAGATATATTTTTGTAAAGAGTGTACTTAAAATCTTTAGGCAATTATTTTTCCTTCAACGGTTCAATTTTCTAACGAAGAAAGGTGAGCGTCTTTTAACGGAAGTAACATCTGTGGAAATAGCCTTTTAAGTTAACAGTTGCAACTGAGGGCAGTATATCGTTGTTCCCTTGTCCTTTGTAACGAAGCAGTAAATGGATATCGTAATTGGCCTTCCGCTATTCACTTACCCTTTTAGCTGTGTGAATGTTGCCTTGCTTATAGTTTCGGAAGAGAGGGAAAGGTTGTAAATTGGTTCTTGAAGTGGCAGTTTTTTTGTTGTTTCTTAGATTTTTCGCTTGTTAGCAGGATGGGTCGAAAATTTTAATTTCCAGTTTTCGCAGGTGTTAGATTTTTCAACCGTCAATTGTAGACAATGACGTTATTTTGATTCGTTGGAAGGGTTTGAATTTGTCTGGTTAAATTATAGAGAAAAAGTCTCGGGTTGGTGAAATTTAATTTTATGTGTAACTTTTGGACCAGTAATATTTAATGGGAGGAGAAACAGAGTTTTCCTCTATTGTTGCGCGAGTTTTGAGGGAGTTTTGAGAGGAGGTGAGTTTTGATACAGAGAAGAAAATTAGCGGAGAGGGCTTTTAGCCCTGCGGCCGAGCTTTTACCCTAGCGGGTGGCTGGCGCTTGGGATGCGACATGATAGACCTATTCAAGTCGAAGATGTGAATAATGTAGAACTTTTCCTGAAATTTATGCGAGAAGTAGAACTCAGAGCGAACTCTTCCGAGTTTGAAGCGGTTTTCCTAGTTAAACGGAAGTGAAATGGCTCGTACCAAACAGGAGCGTTCCGTTCGTGAGAAGAAAACATTTCAACATTCTGTCGTCGCTCGTAAATTTCCGTTGTCGTTGACAGCTGAAGCACCTGAATGTCATCTTGTTTATTCCCTTGGTTTCTCCTTCAATTTTAATACTTCAGAATTTTTTGATTACCGGGCTTCTTCATTATGGTCCTATAAGATGAGATTTTTCTTAAACTTCATTTTGGAACTGATTACTTATATAACGAATTTAACGAAGGGATTTCTTCCGCCGACGTCACCTATAGCTTATTATGATGAGGGATTCCGGTAGTTCAACTGTGGGTTACTAATATTTTTATTCGTAAGATTATAGTATTTTTAAGTAGTTTAATTTAAACTAATCTTGCTTAATTTGGGGAGAAAGAGAAAAATTTATTTGGAAAAAAAAGAGAAGGATTGTTTGTGTCTTATTTAGAATTTAAAATTATTGTCAATAAAACATGCAATTCTTTGATTGTAATTCCTATATTAGTTTGTGTGAAATCCAGTTTAAATGATTAATTTAATATTTTAGTTATTCTAAGTAATCATTATTATGTTAAATTGCGAAATTTTATCTTGATAAATGACTCTTGAAGAAATTTAACTTAGAATATTAATTGCATTTGTATGAAAGGGTAGTCTGGCCAGCTCTCCTATAAATTTATCCTAGATATTAATAAATGAGTTTGATTTTATGTTATTACTTGCATTTGTTTTTTTGTGTACGTAGTTGGTTTGTTCAGTCACTCCATTTGTTTGAGCCGTGAGGCTTTTAAGAAACATGGAGATTTTGCTTGGGGTATTGTACAATGTTTATGCATTTTAGGGTACTCACAACGCGCCCTGTTTAGCAAATATGTACTAACCACTTATTAATGATTCTTTGAATTTGTTTCAACATAAAGTTTGTAATGACTTTTAGGTACCAGGAAAGTTAAAACTAGATCTTGATTTTTCGTAGTGAAACTGATTGATTGGTGTTTGAATATTTCTTCTATGGTGCTTATGAGGTTTTGATTTAATGAATATGAACTTGTGATTCTTGAGTTAACTTTAGAGATGAATGAATTTTTAGAAATGTTTTGGTTGAGAAATAGTATTCTATTCTACCGAGTACCAGAAAAGATTTATTCCTGCTTCCTTTTCAGGTTAAGATTTATTAAGATGAATTTGTCTTGCTTTTAATTAATTGATTTAAGAAATAGTTGTATTTAATATTATTTTGAGTCAGATCAATCAACCACTTCCTTCCTTTCCTTTCTAACTAATTGATTTTATTAGTAAGTTTTTTATTTTAATTTGTCCGGCACCAAGAGAGGTTGAGTAAGCAGGTAAATTTAAAAATTAATAAGAAACACCCGTAAAAGTTTCAAAACCCAACAATATCTCGCGAATTTAGATAGATAGCCATTTACGCAGCTAAATGGACTTGACTATGTATTCTTATTTTTCCCGCAGAACATCGTCTCTTTAGATTTTCGTGTTACATTATGCCGAAAAATAAAATAATTTTATAATTTTTCACTAACATTATCCATATATGTATAAAATTCATAATAATAAGAACTTTAGATTTAGCGTAAAACAATTTTTTTGGTCCTATCTGATTTCTAACTTATAATGCTGTTTTATGTTCTCGTCATTTTGTAATACTATTTTACGTATAAAATTAGTAGGAAAGTCGAACATAGGAAATTTAATACCCTTTTTTTAACTTTCTTAAAAACGTTTTTTGATTTTTTTTCTAGAATTTCCGCAAATTCTGATTGAAAAACAAACCAAAGGCAAATCTTTTAATCTGTGTGTTAATTTCTGACTGGTTAAATTACATTCTACTACACATTCCATAGTCCGGCATGACTTGAGTTTACAAATTATCTAATCAGTCATTATGTTTCATTAGTGATTCAGGTTAGTTTATCTGCGTGGTTTTCAATTTTATAACAGGAAGAATGAATACATATGTTTATTCATATTCAGAGTTTCTACAACAATTTGATTTATATAATGAAGTTTTATAGAGAACATAATTGCATGGTCATGCATTCATTAGCGAATATAATTGAACAATTTATAATGGCTTCTATAGCAAAATATTTAAATTATGCTTTGACTCAGACCTGAACTCCGTGTAAAATGAGTCGATCGGATGTACTATCCAACTTGGTTTACCAAGTTAGTAGATAAAGCATGCACGGCTTAATGTGATCGCATTTATTGTTATTCAGACACTGTTATATAATTGCAGCCGTCGTACCGACTTGTATAGGAAAGTATGGAAAATGCATCGTTTACTGTGATCACCCAGTCGGTTAAGGTTATGAAAATCTTACACAACGATTTTTTTAAATTGGAGTAAGGTCGCCTCTTCAAAGATAAAATTGCGAAATAAAGACGAAATAGAGGATAGAAATTGCAAATGACGGAGACATGTCACAAAGAAGCTCGATTTGGACTTAAAATAAGTGTGTACAAAGAAAACCGTTTTTTAATTAAAAAAAAGATCGACTGGACCAACCTGTTTATCAGATTGTAAATGACCTTGCTTTTTTAAGTCAAAATACATCTTGCTTTGAAAATCAAGACAGAAGATAAACACGCCTCAAATAAATCATAAAAGCAAAGCAATAACCTGTGTTAAGCGTAGATTAGACGTAGATAAACTCTATTGGTTTCGAATCTGAACAAAGTCCATCTTCATCAGGAGCAGAGAAATCTGCAACTGAAAATTCGGAATCGGAATTTTGAATGGTACGAAGGTGTAAGCAATACTGCTTTTACCTCTAGAGCTTAAAATTGCCCTGAGACGATGGTCCAAGTTACGAACATATTTATACCTTAAGGAAGTCGAGAGAATAGTGTCATCTGCTAGTAGAAAAAATAACGATAATTGAAAAATTACGACAATAGAGTTTGAAAACCGTTAGGTAGGATTGGATTAAATCGTTGGATTGGATTAAACACGGTAAAT
Organism: Stegodyphus mimosarum; assembly: GCA_000611955.2. NCBI lineage: Eukaryota > Metazoa > Arthropoda > Arachnida > Araneae > Eresidae > Stegodyphus > Stegodyphus mimosarum. The sequence goes on from KK112327.1 coordinate 147,942, forward strand.
TCTTGTGAACATGAAAAGCTTCAAAAAAATGTTTGTAACTAACAGAAAGATGAAAAGGAAGAACGACTAAGTTATTAACGCTATTTCTAACAGCGGATTGTTTTCTTGGATGGAAAGAGGAAAACCTTTTAAGAGCTTTATCAATTACCATGAGATGATTCTTGGTCTAGAACTGAAATTGGTTGTATTCGCGATAGAAATGTTCTAGATTCTAAATTGCAAAGGCTCACACCCCTTTCGCCTAACCACGCCCATCCTGATATCTTCCCACAATTGATGCTAATCTCATTGTGAATATTTCGAATGTTAATATTTCAGAGGATAAAATTTAGCATTAGTTTTCTGAAGACGTCTAAACCTTCAGTTCCTCAAATCATCGTCTTCTTGGGAAAAGCATTTAAATTCTCCAAAATTTCAGAAATCCAGAAAGATGCAATTTGCCACATTATTATTCATAACGTAAATATTAATAACAAATCGTTTGTTTCAAAGCTTAACGAAATGGAAATGAAGTCATTATGTTAAATTCATTCTAATCTTAACACTGTAATTTCCAAAGCTAGTAAGGGTGGACAGATCGTTGTTATGAACAAACACACATAGAGTCATGAAACTGATAAGTGAAGACCCATATTACTCGATCTCTAAAGATTCTTCAACTTCTGACCTCACAAAATTTAATCCGTTGAACCTGTTCTGGTCCTTATGGTACCAGACGTTAAATACTAACTGTTACAATTAAAACCTGAAATTAAATAAATTGCCTACAATAATATCAAAACCAAATCTGTAATTGCGTTGTGTAATTTTTTCCAAAAGAACTAACCCGAACAACCCCTAAGACCAAGCAGGAGTACTGGTGTTAAGAACATTTACACAAGACATCATAAAAAAATACTCTGAATCAAATATATATATATATAAAACCAAGGATATTTATTTCAGCACTATAAAGAGGACACGCAATCTTACAACTTGTTTCCCTCTATGGTATCAGGGTGACAACTATTTAAAATAATGCCTTTAGAACAAATTATATATATTGCTATTTTCAGATAAACACCGAGATGACATTAAACAAAAATATTTCACGGTAAAAATATTAAATTTTTATATGCAGTTATCAAACTCTGCTGGCCAGCATAAAAATACACAGGAAATTTAATGAATCACCGAGCATGGTGTCTTAAGTGCTTACCAATATTGATAAAGATTACTTAGTTCAAGGAAATTTCTTAATTTACACAGGTAAAAATTACATACATCAATTTAGCAATCCCTTAGGCAGTTAGAAAGTATTTCATATTCATGTAGTCCCGTTGGAGAAAAATGAGTATATTTATTCCTACATTCAATTACTCAATTAAAGGTAAAGTAGAATTTAAATTCTTATTTGTTCCTTATCTTGCAAAAGTTAAAGGTAATTCTCAATCAAAAGTAGTAACAACTTAAAAGTAAAAGGTAAAATTTAGATAAGTTAACAAATTTAATATTCTCTCTTGTCTTAATTCATTATATATAAATTTTAATTACATTCCAAGTTAAAGTTAAAAGGTCCTAAATAGAGTGATAGTGCAGCAGTTGCTTAATTAAACAGCCTGGATTTAAGATCCAGCAGAAAAATTTTTGACTAAAAGTTAAATAGAATTTAATTAGAAATTAAATATACATATTATTACTCCTTACTTTAATAAATCATAACTGGAAAATTTTTCTTCAATTAATCAAATCCCTTCAAATTTTAATTAGCCTTATTATTTAGGAGACATGTTCACGGGATTTAGATTGAATGCTCTACAAAATTTCAGGTGAAATGAGGAAACGGAGTGAACAAAAAGTTGACTCACTTGAAAGGAAGAATTTTGAAACTTAATTAAACATTGCTATTGACAAACTGGAACTTATAAAATCTTCTCCGGATTACCAATAGGTTGAAGAAAAATGCGCAAGGCTCTCCACAGCACGTAAATCTTGCGAGCAGGAGATCAGGCTCATCCTGGCGAGTTGATGGTAGTACTCGGATCTAAGTGGCCGATCTGGAAGAAGCCGGATTAAGCTGGATTCAAGTTGCATCCACTCATCCACTATGGTGTTAACGCATTGATTCGATGAAAAAAAAACAACATTCTAGACTCCTACACGGGGATGGTAAGGTGCGGAGGAGTAGACGTTCAACCGATCTTCTTAGAGGTACATCTTTTTCTTATTCCTCATCTCCCCCTCAAATGGAAACCAGCAAACTTTCTATTCAGGGCAAGACGTAAACATGTCCACTAAGGACACCCTGGGTGAACATCTGCTCTTCCAGAGGAAGAAAATTGCGAGTCCTTCTTACAGCTGCAAATCCGAGGCAAAAGGGCTCAGCATGGCCTTGCCCACCGTTTTTAATCGTCCAGAGTCCAGAATTTTCGAAAATCACCAAATTTGGTGAATTAGTATGCGAATCTCGCCAAAAACAAAACAGTGCTGCGAAAACTTAGTTTTTCTTTCTACACACCAAAAAAAATTCCACCCCCTTCGCCAACGGAAGAGGGGTGAGGGAAAGAATGTAACAACCCTACCTCCCGAACGGACGCTGTACACGACCTTGGACGGAAAGTGCTCGAAAAACACCCTTTTAGCAAAAACAAAATTTTAGACACGAAATTCAACAATTTTAGCAATTAAATGGGCATAATTCTCCAACGGGGCGACGTACAGTCATGAAAGTAGATTCATAAGAAAGCTAAATTTTTTCTTTCTAAGAGGTATAAATTTCATCCATGTGAATAAAAAGGAAGATTTTTTAAATTTCAAATATTACGCAGAAAGCAACCGATTTCCCATTGTCTCCTTTTGCCGAAAGCTATTACTATAAATAATTGATCAATAACGTAAGCGGCACAACTAGTGAAGAAAAATTTAGAATAAGCATAAATTAATGCATATAATTTTACTCACTCAATAATTAATTAACAAATAAACTGCAATTAACTACATATTAATCCACAATTCTAAACTAACTAAAATCGCTACATAACAAACCGTCTCATGTACTGCCCAATCAATGTAAGAAATCATTCATTCCACCTATTGTTAACTGTGCTAGGTTTTATGTCCTCCCCAAAGTTCACAAAATTGGAATTTCCTTTCCCCCTACGCTTTCCAATTTAGAAACGGTATCTTACCCTTTGGCCAAATAATTGGTTTCCTTATTTTTGCTTTACTTTTTAATAATGTTTACACTGTAAAAATTCTTTTGAAGTCGTTGATAAACTTTAAGACATTTCTCTCCTGCGCTCTATTATGGTTTCGTTCGATGTTAAGGCTCTGTTTACTAATGTTCCAGTCGAAAGATCCCTTAAATGTCTTGGAAATAGTCTTCGAGAATTGCATTTCTCGCATATTGAAATTGAAGAGTTAATTTCACTTTCTAATGTCTCTTTGAATCAAACTCACTTTGTTTTCCAAAATAAATATTATCGCGAAATTGAAGGATCAGCTAAGGGTAATCCCTCTGTCCTATACTTGCTGACATTTACATAAACTATTTTGAAGTCAAATTATTTGAGAAACTATCTTTTCGTCTCTGAATTCGTCACTGTGACGACACTTTCGCGCTTTTTGATGGTAACAAAGAAGACTTATCACATATTTTACCGATTATTAATTCGGTTGATCCATATGCAGAAAGTTTTTCCCACTAGAGAACTAGATTTTCTTGAAGGTTTTAATATTCACAAAAATTTACCGTCTTTAGTTAGTGATTTTATTCCAACCCTGCCTAACGCTTTTAAATCTCTACTATCCGAAATTTTCAATTTTCGTTATTATTTTTATTAACAGATGGCGCTATTCTCTCGTCTCTGTCGACTTCCTTATGGTATAAATATGTTCCTAACTTGGTTTATTCAGTTGCAGATTTCTTTGCTTCTGATGAAGAGGGACTTTGGACGCCATGGAAATCGATAGACTTTCTATGCTAAAAATCTACGTCTAGCAGAGGTTGTTTCTTCACTTTTATGATTTAGATGAGGCATGTTTCTTAATTTTAAACATATACAAATTTCCGAACTTTTCACATGATAAGTAAGTATAAAGAATTGCATAATTAATCATATCATGTGTAAAATGTGACTATATATAATAATAATGTTAAAAATTTGCTAAGTACCAGAACACATTTATTTGATGAAATCAAGACGTTATTTTTTAAATGAAATGCGATAAAAATTATAAATATTTCAGTTTATTTTACACATACAAAATGTTTACTTTCTTTTGTTAAAATACAAGCGATGTATTTTTGTTAAAGGTTATTAATTCACTGGAACATCAAATTAATTATTTGTGATATTTATTAAATTATATGAATGGAATTCATTCTTGAAAAATTAATGTGAATTATATTGTTGCGTTCTCCGAGTTTGTGGTTTTGGAGTAAGTGATGATAACATTTGATGAAGAATAAAAATACAATTTATTCTCCAGCGTTACACAAAAGAGTTCCAAAGACACCTTTAAAGTCATCGAAAAACTATTATAAACATGCTGAAACAATCAACAACGCAGCCTTCAGGTTATAATGCTGAAGACAGCTTCATGGTAAAGTATCAAAGTACAGCTCTCAGCTCCGTCGATAGTTCTCAAGCTAATCTCTGAAATCAAGACACTAACTAGTATTATATCTGCGTAGAGGCAGGGTATATATAGCTTTAACTCTGCTTCGGGAATATTTCCGAGAAAACTGCTAAGGATGCGTTTTAGAATTTTCTCGCTCCGTCTATGGCATACCAACAATTTTGTCGGTAAATGAGTGAATTTGTGCCAAATTTGGCAACCTGACTTTCTTTGCTGCTTTCTGGCCCCCCTAATTCCGGTTTGTGGGATGCTGTCTCATCGCAGCTGGGCATTTCGCAACAGTATTTTAACTTAAGACGAATGTAATTCGTTCTTGAAAAATTAATGTGATTTATCTTTTAATTCATTAGGAATGTAATTCATTGTTGAAAGCCGTTGTTTTTCGAAGTATTCGTTATCCGAAAATATTTTCTCTTCAGAAATTAGTGTGTTGCATATTGGTGGGTTCCTGGACAACAGAGTATTGTTTATTTAAAATTTTACAAGAGTTCCTTTCACCCATATTCACAATATAAAACTACAACATTAATAATATTAAACCAAACAAATTAATAAAAGTATTATTAACAGGTAAAACAGTTGAAAGCGCTTTCTGGTTTCCTGGCAGAGAACAGAAGACACATGTTGTGAAGCTATCGTTCATACAGAGTGGTTATAATCAAAGTTACCCTCTTTAGAAACACGTAAAACCCGTTCTGGTAGACATATTTATATATGGACCATGGGAAAAAGATTTCTGTAATACAAATTAGTAATAGTTCGAACGACCGATGGTGCTTTTCAGAAAGTACATTATACGAATTTGTAGCGTTTTAGATAGAATGGCGAGTAGTGAATACCGTAAAATCATTCTTCTCCATGCCTTTACAAAGAAAGACCGAGCTTTACTGAGCTGATTTATTGATAGTTTTTATCAGAATGCCGGTAATTTTTTAAGCACACCCAAAATATCGAAGCTTGAATTACAAAAAGGGTCTACATCAAAGGAAGGTTTGGAAAAGATAATTAATAAATTTGAAGAGGCTCGGGAGTTATGTTCATTGCGATGAACAGGACGGAAACGAATTTCAAATGAACGATGGGAGATACTGCCTTTGCCCGGTCCGATTCCCCATATTCTTCGACAAATGTTCTAGCGGTGTCACATGATTTGTGTCATCCTTGGTCGACAATACGAAAGGTTGTGCGATACATTGCACACTTGTATCCATACAAGATCCAGGTTCTATAAGAGTTGTATCCTACAGACCCGGATAAACGCTCTGATTTTGTTAGCCTTCTTTTGACCAGAAAAGCCGTTGACAATGCTTCGCCTTGAAACATTTTGTGGTCGTACGAGTCGCATGTATCCCGAGATAGAGCAGATAATATTCATAACTGTCCCATATAGAGTACTGCAAGACATAACTCTGAGCATGAACTGTCTCTACGTTGTAATTACATTAGAGTATGGTGGGGTTTTACAGCTGATTTCATTCTTGGTCCGCAAGGCTCTTAAAAGTTTTACATCACATGTACCCGTTATTGGAAACTTCTTCAGCAGCAGGTCATTCCTATTACGAATTTATGGGAAAAAAATATTTGAAATTTTCTTCATGAAACTAGTAATGATGAAACTTAAAATATGCATAAAAATTGTTAATTATATGTGTTTTAACAAACTAGCACAAACTATTTAATCTCACAATGTGGTTTTATTCTCATACTTGTACAGAAATATAGAACAAAAAGAAAAAAAACAATGTAAGCTACTATGAATCTAAATTTTCACACAATTTTAGTAATGCAAAAAGTATTCTTTGGCTTGTATGTCTTGCCTACCTCATTCAATAAGTAATACAGACATTAAATATTTAAGTTTTTACTTCATTAAAAAGGGATGCGACGTAGATCTACCTCCTGGATCTACCTCGTGGTGCATCCAGGAAAAGCTTTGCGGCTAAATGATCTACAGTTTTGGCATGTAGCCTTCCTACTCGTTGTCCACGAAACTTAAGCTTCCTCAGTGGAACGCGGGTGTTTTTTTCCAGTCCAAGAAAATCCAGATTCAGCGATCTTTACAAATGTATAATATCAATCTTTTTGCAATTATCGAGGCTAACCTGACTAAGAGATCTATGAAGTCCTATCCTTTCCCCGGATATACACTGTACTTACTTCCAAAATACAGGCAAACTTCTAGCGGCATATTAATTGGTGTCAGAACAGGTCTTATCTCTGATTTTAAAATTATTAAATCTATGGGAGAGAGTACTGACAAAAGTGAAATTGTGCAGATTCAACTATGGAAGTATGAGACCCTTTTGAACATCTTTGCCCTCTATATCCCTCCTAATAGCAATCCAGATTTTTGAGGTTATAAGCAACCAAATGCTGCTGGATTAAAATTTGAAGATCTCCTAAATTACAATTCTCTTGAGCTTATTTTTAAACTCGATGACCTACCGAATTATACCCACTATAACGGTTCGGGTAGTTCACCAGACTTGTTATGTGTATCATCTGATATGTGTGATAGGTTTAGGACACAGGCAAGTTATGGCCTCTATTAATAAGAGTGTAGGGTTTATATTTATTTTAACTAACATTTATTTTAAGTTTATTGTTTCTGTTTAGCCTTCCTTGTCCCCTAGAAATGCCGGTGCTAGAGTTTGTAAATTTTAGTAGCACGCGCAGTTTATTCAAATTTAGCGGAAGCTAGTTGAATTAAAATAGGAATGGAAACCAGACTGTGAGAGTCTTACTTTGAAGCTACGCTGGAGAGATTGCTCGGTAGAATTTAGATCAGCGCGTGTCGGCCTTTGTGCCTAGCTTTGCAGAAGTGCTAGATTTCAACTGTTAAATCAGTAATCTTGTTGAATATCAACGATAAAAAAAAACGTGGTTAGTTCTCACAGCCTCGTCAATAGTGTTTGATATTTGTTCATCTAGTATTATTTTCAGTTTTACCTTACTTTTAATTGAACCGCCGGGTTGGCGCAGTTTGTGAGCGTCGAGTGGACGCATTTGTAATTTTAAAGATACAATAAAAGGTTTTCAAACCCTTCGCACGTTTTGTGTGACTTCACACATAGCAGCAATCCCTATCCCAGTTTCTGACAAGTGGGCTAACGAGATCTTACAAGCGAATTTTGATCATTCTCTTCCTTATAAAAAACTTATTAAAAACTTAACAAAGACAATCTTGTTTTGTGCTAAGGCATGCATACCACGCGGCAGAGTCAGAGGCTATAAGTGTTTCTACTCTTCTAAATTGGAGTAACATAAAGAGAAACGTGACCGGCTCAGAAGAAATGCTGAGCTCACAAAAGGGCAGTCTGATGTCGTTGCATGGCGAAAGCAAGCTTTCTTAGTGAAAAAAGCCGTATTAGAAGCCAAACGTCAATCCTTTGAAGATTTATTTCACATATTGATTTAAAAAAAGATAGCTTAAAAATTTTTAAGTTTATTTCTAACATCCAAAATCGTAAACCCTCGTGTAGGTAGAATGCGATTTCCGTCGGAAATAAATTGCTGTCTTCGGTTAAGGTCATTGCAAACGCCTTTGGACAGACCTATTCCCAGTTACAGCGAAAGAGAAAATATGCAAGAGAAATGTCAAGGAAGATTAAAGTTGAATGGAAAAGGTTAATCAATATGCAGAATGCTACAAAAGAACTTAAGTGGGAGGCTTTTTTTGAAGGTCCCTCTAGTGCACGAGAACTGGAACTCGCTTTTCAACGTCTTAAAATGAAGAAATCTCCTGGTGTGGATTATATCCATACAGAGTTTCTTTTCCATTTGGGCAAAGAGGCAAGAAAAACAGTACTGAATGTCTTTAATCAAGTATGGGAGTCAGGTCTGATGCCGGGACATTGGAGAAAAGCTATTATTATCCCAGTCCTAAAGAAAAATAAGAACCCTGGAGAGCTGAACTGCTATAGGCCCACCTTGCTTACAAGTATTCTTGCGAAAACTATGGAAAGACTTGTGGTAAACCGCTTGGACTGGTAGCTTCAGGAATATAGCATTTTAGATGTAGAACAGGCTGGCGTCCAAAGGAATAGGTCAACGTGTGACCCGGTGACAAAATTCAGCCAATTTATTAAGAATATTTGGTATGACAGAAGTATCTTGACAGCTGTTTACGTTGACTTTAAAGGGGCTTATGGTTCTGTCTGGAGGGAAAAGCTCTACTAAAGGCTCCTCAGTATTGGTGTATCATCAAAATTATTAAATTGGATTAGGTCTTTCGTAAGCCAAAGGACATGCAGAGTAAAGTTTGAAGATTCCTTCTCGAAATGTTATATTTTACAAACTGGGCTTCCTCAGGGAGCAGTTAGTAGCTGCACCTTATTTAATATATATATCAACGATCTAATTTCTTCTCTTAAATCGACACCTAGTATTAATTGTCTACTATTTGCTGATGATTTGGTAATTTGGACCGAGGCTCCAAAACAAGGTGCAAGAAACCTCATCGAAAGCCAATTAAATAAGGCCCTGCAGGTTCCCTCGAATTGGTGTGAAAAAAAATAATATGACTGTAAATCTGAAAAAGACTGCTTCACAATCTTTCTATCTAACCTATGAAATCCTTCGGCCAGAGTTAAAGTACCAAGATACTTACCAATATCGTAATTACCAATATGGACAACTTTACTTATCTGGGAATGACTTTTGATAATAAATTAAGTTGGAAGCTTCATGCTGAGCAGCTTACTGAACGTGTTTCAAATAGACTTAGTATTTTAAAGAGTCTAGGAGTAAAAGCGTATTTTAAAGCCAAGATGTATTTGGGGGGTGCGCTCGGTCCACTCTTAACATTACATTTAATACTTACACCCTGCCTTTAATGACGTATTGATGTGAATCTCTCATCACTGACCCACAATCGGTGGTGAATAAACTTGAAGTGATGCAAAACCAAGCTCTTCGCTTGATTACAGGATCTGTGAAGTTCACACCTGTCGATGCGATGTTATTGTTGACAGGAAATAAACCCTTCCAGGATATTATGAAAATGAGAGTCTTGATTCTCCATGAAAAGCCATTGCGGATGGAAGAGCCCTACTTGAGGGACTATGTAGTGAAGCCTACGAAATTAAAAACTCAATATGGATTTAATCAAAACGTCTTGGATATGAAGAAAGATCTTGAGATTGAGATTCCAGGTACTATACAACCTCTCTTGATAACCAGAAGCCCTTTGGAGGTGATTAATGTCGAAGTAAGGCTAGACCTAGTGTAAACCGTCCATAGAAAGAGAGATGTTGCACCAAGTGTTTTGAAATGTCTCGCTGTGGAGACCATTGCGACTAAATATCTCCTATTCATTGACTGCACATTTTTATTGATGGTTCTCAGTTTGACTGTCATTTTAAGGTTGGGTCTGGTGTGTTTTCGAATTTCTTTTCTTTCTACGCCCCTGCAGGATACATTGGTACCGCCTTTTTTTTTTCTTTTTTTTTATTTAAAAAAATAGGAAACCCTCGTGTACCACAAAGTATCACACGAGGCTTACAAATCGTAAGTAAAAAAAGCAAAATTGTAAGAAATAACATCACTTTTCAATAATACAATGAAAACATTCACAAGGGAAAAAAGTAATTAAATACAAAGTATGAAAATGTATAAAGAATTTATTTACAATGTTTAAAATAAAAATCAACAAAATCATTGAAAGCTCGGTAGGCCGAAGCTGAAGATACCAAATCATAACATTTCGGCGGCCAATCTATTCCAATTAATTTTAATCTACATTTCAATAGATTTCTTGCTTTATCAAGCAATGGGCAGTCATAAAGCAGGTGGAAAACACTTTGCTGAAAGCCAAGATTGCAATAACACAAATTGGAAGACGTCAGCTTAAACCGTTCAAGATAGACATTGAACTTACCATGTCCAGACAAAAATTGAGTAACTTTAAAATTGAGCAACAAATCCTTACTTTTCAGTCTATCAAAAATAGTTGGGAAGAATGTTTTTGTAACACATCCCTTATCAGAAGAGATATAATCACAGTTCCACCGCTCAATCATTTTAACCTTGAATGTTTTTTTGAAATAAGATTTTGGAATATTTACATCAACATTAATATCCTTTTTAGTTGCATTCTTAGCAAGCCAATCAGCTCTCTCGTTTCCATAATTGCCCGAATGACCACGGACAAATGTAAAAAACACTGAAATACCCTTCTTCTCCAGATCTCCAAGAGACTGCTGTATATTAACAATAATATCATTACATGAAAAGATATTTTTAAGAGACTCCAGGGAAGAGAGTGAATCCGTACAAATTAAGTAGCTGGAACTACTTCCATCCTGGCTAATTATCCATTTAATTGCAAAATTAATACACAGAAGCTCAGAAGTATATACAGTACATTCATTTCTTATGCGAAATTGGTGATACTCAATTTCAATATCATCTTCAAAAATCGATGTGGGGTACCGCCTTTGATGGCGAAATAGCAGCCATCTGTATATCCCTACAGCAATTAATAGCTATTCCTTACAAGTTTGCAAAGGCAGTCATTTTTTCTGATTCTCAAGCAGCCATTCAATCCATTAGCTCCGTTGAACATCTATTAACACCTGAAATTTTGCATTGCCAAGAATTCCTAAGATCTCTCACTTTAAACGGGAAACAAATCATCCTCCAGTGGGTGCATGGCCATTGTGGCCTTTGGGGCAATGAACAAGCGGACTTACTTGCAAAACGAGGTGCCAACTTACTAGAACATCCAAATACAGCCGTTTCTTATTGGAGGATTAAACTGTTTTTAAAAAGTTTATTTACATCTAATACCTTACGAGATCTTCAGACTCGTACAACGTTGAAAAGTTGGAGAATGATAAGTCCTCTTATTCCGGATAATCTAAGACCTACTGCAGTTGCAGCTTTCCGTTTGTCTACAGGACATGATTGCCTTGCCGCTGACCTGCACCGCATAGGCATTTCAAGCCATCTTATTTGCCCACTTTGCAATTCTGGAGAAGAAATGGACAGGGAGCACCTGCTTCGATGTGGGGTTCTTCGTGGTTTTACGGAAGAGTCGAGATACTGGGAGGCAAGAGCGCTTCTTAGGCAATGACGTCGGTCTTTTGTTCTTTGTTCCATTGTTTGTAAGATTTTAGTTCTTTTTGCCTAGCGATTGGAAATAAAAATAATTTAAAACAACTTCATTAAAAAGAACTTATTTTTTTGTTTGCGAATTGAGTTCACTTTTTAAGACATAAAATATATTTCTTCTGCTCAAGACCACTCACATTAGTCAGAAAATTGAAAACTGAATCATGTAAGACCTTTTTTAAGTAAGGCATGCTCAAATTTATTAGTACACAATATTCAAATGATAAAGCATCTATACGAACAAGTTTTAAAACGTATTTCTAAATTATAAAAAAAAAATTTTCAAAAATGCGGTTTCAGTAGAATGCAAAAAATATGTTTCATCTGATATAAACACACTGAGCCAAATTATCGCTTTTCAGTCTTTAAACGCATTGCTCTTTAGGATAAAAGTAAAGATTGAAACAAGCACAGAAAATCCATTTCAAAACTATTTAACAGTCAGCAAATTTCGCTCAAACCATTACACATGATTAGATTTAGCGGGTGCAAAACAAGACATCTGTCTACTTTGTCTGTCTGTCCTGTACACGTGCATGGCTTTAGTGGTATTTCCTTTCATATTATTTCATATTAGCAGTCAATGGTGGTATTTTATTTTTCATTATAAACATCTAAACGGTAAAACATAATAAAAATTTCAATATAGTAAGTCATAGTAAATTATTTACTGCATTACTGCAGCCATCTATCCACTAAGACCATAACAGTGCTAACAAGGACGGCGCCATGTTACTTCTTCTGAGAGCGGGGAGGGAGTGGAGTGTTTTTCCTCACGTTAGCGTTAACACGGAGAAAAATACACTGGTTATCATAAATTAAGGAAAAATCACAAAAATAGCAATAACTCCCTCAAAAATAAGCCAAACCCTGTAAAGTTTGAATATGTTACCAAGTAAGAGTAGCTGAGTAAAACTGCAATATGCATAGCGGCGCTGCACTCGGAACACGTCATCTGCGAGGAACATAAAAGTCGATGTTTGTGAGCAAGACCACATATTTCACTGTGATAGGGATACTCATATTTTCATTCTTGGAAATACTGATCGTTTTAGAGAAGAGGTGAAAACGAGAGGGTTCACTGTATGTTTTTTTAGTTTTAAAGCTTTCTGTTGGTTGCAAAACTGAAATAACCTTATTTTCAACAATATCCAAATAAATGAAATAAAAGTAAATACATAAATAATTTAAAAATAGTTAGTAGACAACAAGAATACCAATGAATTGTGGTTTACTGATACCAGTATTAATTTCATTGTTTACAAGAAGTCTATTGACGTCAGTTAGAAAATTAATATAAACCCATATAAACCAACAGAAGATTTGTTTGGCATCTAATTATATCATATTGATACCAGTAAGGAAACTAGTAAAAGTCAATATAAACCAACACAAACCAGTAGAAAATTCTGACATTGATGTTGGTTGTATGGGTGTCAGTTGATACCAGTAAGAAAACCCCACAGAGATCAATAGAAACCAGTAAAAGTCAGTAGAGGCCAGTAGAATTCTATGGCTACCAGTAGAAACTTTTTCTGCTTTCTGTGGGGCATTTTGAAACCAGTAAGAAAAACTCACAGAGACCAACATAAACCCATATTCTTGTAATAATAACTTGGAAAGCCAAACAGGGGAATATGATCTGCAGAATAGGTAACTGACAACTTCCATACATTAAAAAATAAGGTCACTTTGATAAATAACTAATCTTGTTTTTAGAAATTCTTATGAATATATTTGAATTCTGTATTGCAATTTGCAATACTAAAGAATATGATACTTGCTTGTCTGTCCATTGCTAATAACACAGCTGGGAAAGTTAAAGACAGTTCACGAATGACTTAATTGTGTTTCGTTCCTTATCTTTTGTTTCATGCCACCTTTTTAAAATAAAAGAAAGGGGAAAAAAGGAAAATTAGAGGGAAGAGGCAGAGAAGATTTCACTATGAAGCGTTTTAAAATATTTTAAATATGTAAATAGACTGGAAGAAAATATTCCAGTGTATTTACGCATTTAATAGACTGAATTTTGCTTGGACTGAAGTTCTCTTACTCTTAGTTTGCATTTTACTCATAAAGTTATCTTAAGTTACAAGTTAACCTTAACCTCACATTACACCTATGTTAACCGAAGTTGTTATTTTCAAATAATTGACAGATTAAAGGCTTTATAAATTTTAGTAACTTGAATTCTTCCATAGGATATTGTAATTTAAAGAAATAGTTAATACTAGAATTTTGAAAGCAACAGTTCTTTTAATTCATGTTGAACTAATAACTAATTTGAGTTCCAATATATTAACTTAAGCGGATATTAATGTCTTTTCTTTTTGTATGTTTGCATTATACATGACACAAAGAAAACTTAAGATGACAACAGCATAAATGCTACTACTATCGAGTACTATTTCAATGTGGATAATTAAAAAATGAGGATGTGAATTTTCTTTACGTTGGATAATTATTGCATTAAGTCGATTACGTAAATTAACCTATATGTCACTGACTAAACCTTTCGGGTTTCGTAAGGAATATTTCTTTTGAAAATTAACTAAAACGTAGCTATTTTTGATAAGCTTCTATAAAAGAAACTTAAAATATTTGCTTTTATTTAAGCGGATGCTATGAAGGATGCTTATCTGAGTAACTTTTATTCATCTAGTGCAATTAATATTAGATGCAAAATACGAAAGTCGTATCTTTCCTTCAATAAACTTTCCGAATCAATCAATCAGAATAACAGTGTATTATAAACGCGAAGAATTTCGAGTAGAGCTCTTAAATAACTTACAATTATTAAGAAGTCACTCCGAAAACCTCATCTAGATTCTATTCCTTACTTACTCTAAGTGCAATAACCATTTAGATATAAATCATACCCACCACTGAGCAGTTACTGGCGGCCGACTGGCGTCATTACTTTTATTGGCGTATAACAGCAAAGAGAGATAACTGCTACTGGAATGAAATTAAGTGAATAATCAAAAACTGGAAGAAAGGTCATCTTTATTTGTATCATAAAAATAATCTGAAATAACAAATAAAATTAATTATTTATTTCAGAGAGATTTAATTTATGTCAGGTTTTTTTATTAAATCTTTAAAGAAATATTTTTTGAAATAATTACGCTGGTAAAACAATTCGAAAAGAATCTCATAGCTAATTTGTATAGGAATTTATAGGATCCCTCATCTGCATTCTGAAACGGAAAATGTTCAATCTTCAAATGCATAAATTTAAATAACATGAAAATTTTAACTAATTTTTCCAATGAATATTTTAAAATTTAAATTTGCTTATTAAATCTAGAAATAATGGCATTTTTCTGTATTGCTTATATAAATAAATAAAACCAAGAGCCCCAAAATGTAAATATATTAAAATCTTTTAAGACGACAATACTTTCAAACGATTTTTTTTTCCCGTGAGAGCGGTTTTCTTACCGAATATATTTATCGACAACATTTGAAAATGCTTATATTCTCAAAAGTATGGGTCACATTTTCATGATAATTTGTACCTGAGGTGATCTCCTTGACCGATTTCTTTGGATTTTAGAGGAAAACTTAAGTCTGAAGATTGTTTTATTTCTCTGCTCACTTTGAACTAGACCTTATTATGGTTTGTAGAGTTCTTCACTTTTATTCTGCTAAATTATAGATGTCGAAGAACCTAGTGAACTGCTAAACGAATTATCGCTTAATTTAAAATAACAGGAATCGTAAACTAAAGAAGAATAATTACTCTTTATTCACTCAAAAATAAGGTGAACAGTCGGCCCCTTTCTTCGGCCTTACGACAAAGCTCCCATTTCCAGCTTGAAATCAAAAATAAGAAATAGGAACTAACTATAACTAAGAGATTTAGTCGAAGCTAACACAAGTCTAACGGAGTTGGCTTTAACTAGTTTTAAACTAGCTGGGGAAAAAGACACGTAATAGTATATGTGCAACTGTAACAGCAGTTAGGTAGACTTAGCCCAAACGCAAACGCGCGCTATTCAGGATTCCTAGCTCTCTCTTACGAAGTAAGTTGAACTTTCCTTTAATACTATTAAAATATATCTTACAAGTTAAACGTCGATGTGTCTAAATCTACAGATTAACTGTTATGACTTTCATTGCATGATGAAACTGAATGGAAGCACCTAGATCATTCTGCTGGGAGATTTTAGGAAGATTGAAAAAGCATAGCAGTAATGACTGAATTTTTCATGAAAAGACAGGTTAAGAAGCACTTGAGATTTTAAGACATGTATATAATTATAAAAAACTTAGCCATACTTCAGTGTCTTGTTTTTTAGTGGAAAAGGGGTTTTCAAGGTCATAACTTGCGAGTGATGAACAAACACATTATGGCATGTCAGCTACTGTGCTTGCAGACGTCACCATTGCCGAACCATGGACAGATAGTGAACGGTATCCTCTAAGCTAACGAGGTCCCGAAAACGCATTTGAATGAAACTACAAGAAAACTAAGCTGCAATGAAAATTCCCACTTCTTTCTAGAGGACACAGCCCGGCGCATACTGTCTCTATTTCATTGACAATCCTGCCTGAACTCTTAAGGCTAGCATTATGATATCTTCCACATAAATTGAACATGAGATAATTTCTGGGCATTTTCAGAGCCGAAAATATAACTGCGCGTAAAGAGGTCCCCATATATGACAGTTTTAAATGTGCGAATGAAAATCTATTAGGGATAAAAATAAATAATTCATTTCATGTTAAGTTCATGTTACATGAAGAAATATAATCCCTTGTGGAGGACTATAAGTTTAAAATGGAAGATTACAAACCAATGCAATCATTATATCAGGGTTTCCAAAACCTATGCCCGCGGGCATCATGGCGCCCACCGATCGTTTAACGCGTGCCCGTCGCTGTGCGATCACAATAAAAATGTTTTAGTTTTCAATAAAATTCTATGTGAAAGTTTTCTCATTTTTAATGAAATAGAATCCAACAGCACAAAGCGAAATTCGACCGATCACTTTTTTAGGTGCTTGTATTACTAACTCTCTCCTACTACAAATTCACCTTAAAAACTTAAATGGTTCCCACCGTCCAACAGATATTCTAGAATGTGCTCTTAGCGACAAAACGTTCGGGAACACCTGCATCAGATCATGAATTAGAAATATTAGTCTTAAAACTTCTTAGTCAGCCTATATGCTTATGCGCTTCTGTGTGCTTATTATGCAACTTATGTGCAATATTTAAATATAACATTCTTTTCCCCTACACGTGTTCAATGGGATATTAAGTAATTACATTATCTATCTATATTTAAAAAATGAATGTTTGTGGGTTTTTATACAAATCTACAATTTAATTCCGATCTTTATTCAACTTGCACACTCGACCTTCAAAACAAGAGGAAGGTCACTGTCTACATAAGATTTCTCAAAAATCAGCTCATGGGGTCCGCACTCGTTACATACAAATATTTTACGATAATTTAACGAACTTTTGATTAAAAACTCAGCGATTAAAAAGCTTTACCTGGCCGATATGCAAAGAGTAAGGTACATACGTTTCAAATTTAATCAGAAAACTCGGAGGTATAAAAAATTTGCTGCTACTTAGGAAAACTGATTATATTAATATGTCTAGAATTTAATACACAAACTCGGCTATTTAAGAGAAATGTGTTTCCACTTTGCAAATTCAAATATTTTTAGTGTATTATCTTCAGCAAAGAGTAAAATATTTAATTTTTCACGCATTATCATGCGTATTATTGCATCACACATACTTTTGTTTTGAAAGTGAATTTGTAATACTTGCCGCAGAATATTACTTTTGCTGTGAAATCCATTATACCATCCAAACGAAAAATTATTGCTCGATCTATTACACTTAGGGCCCGGAAGATAAAGGTATTACGAGTTTCAGAAACAAACGAGCAACGGGAAGCAGGAGTGGAAAACATTCGTGTAAGCACTGCTCTAGACGTCTGTTTGAAACAGACAAACAACGGGAAGCAACACTGGAAAATGTTGGAGTACGTCCTCCTCGATCCAGATGAACACAGCACTCTCATTAAATCTTGGTGCATTCTGATACTAATTATGATTGCACTCTTCATCCAAGTGTGGCGTTAGAGAGCTGGATAAATTATGCATGTATTGCAAAGCCCTAAAATTTCAGAAGGAAACATGGGAATGTTCTGCGCAGTTAAAAATGTGAAATTGCCAGAATTAAATTCATCACCCGAACCATTATCAGCCTTGGTAGCAGGTGACACAAACATGAAAAATAAGCATAAAGGAAAAATTTCATAACAGAATTAAAACACAAAATCTTTCTAGCTTTCAAATAGCATTGCAACGGATGCCAGATAGCAGCTAGTTGCGTAATAAAACGGAAGCCAAAATGCAGTAAACGACCAGATTTAACATAAGGTGTAATGCACATGGAAAATGATAAGGGAAAATAACTAGGCTCATTGGTTTTTATAATTAAATGAGCTACGCTTTTGAAATTTATTCAGAAATGCTATCTCTAGGTATTTCCATAGAAACCGCTAAGTTTTTAAAGAATATTTCAATAAGTCATTAAATCAATCCTCTCTATTTATATTATAAATAAAGGCATACCTATATGTTCGTTATTATAACACTTAGCACTTAACTTGCTTAAGGTAAAAACAAATTTAAAGTTGCTTACTTTAAATAAATAATTATAATTTTCAAGAATAATTTTTAAGAATTTCAATTTTCAGAACTGATGAGATATCTTTATATGAAATTGTATAAATGATTAGTGTATCATACATAATAGTAACTCTCAAAGAAAACTTTATTTTACATCTTCCAAGCATACAATGTGTAAGCAGTCACTTGAAAATTGGAATTCAGAACGAAATAATATTTTCCAATTCAATTACTATCACTTAACCATTATACAGATAATAAAATCGCGAATGAAGATTATCGACGCATTTTTGTAATTACAGAAAATATAATGATTTGAAAAATTTCGACTTGTACATACTTTAAGTTCTTTTCTGTCATAAATGTCTTATTGGGATTAATGATCTGTCTTCCAAACAGTACGTGATTTATCACAATGTGTAGTAAAAGTGTTTAATAAAAGCTTTTATCGAATGCGTTTTAACTTGAGAAGTTTTAAGAACAAATATAAGCATTAATACATGATTTCAGATAATTAAATTAGAATGAAAAATAATATTTTACCATACTTTTGTACAATGGAGAAGTTTAGTTTGAATTTAACGAGTTATTCATACCCGTGGGCTTTATTTTCAGTGGCAGTAAATTAAAATCATGCGTTACACAAATTAAAAAGATCAATTTGTCCATTGATTTATTACTAAACAAAATTAAGTAAGATTTTTGGTTTCTCTAGATTTCAGTGATCTGTTATTTTAAAGACTGGAAATGGAAAAAATTATTCATATTGCTTCCTTCTGTATTTTTTTCTTTTTACATTTTACAATTAAAACCTTTTTACAACTTTTTTGCACCAAAATGGTAAACCAGATATTCACAGGAAAAATTAAGCCATGTGTTTCTTTTTTTTTTAAAAAAAGAATATATTTTTTGTGCCTCTTTATTACTTTTAGCTCCATGTTTTATGTTTTCTATTTTCCTAATTTGTTAATCAACAGCGCTGAACATAGCAAAATATTTCACTTCTTAAGAAAAGATCAAATAAAAACTCTTTAAAAATATCATTCATCAAAAAACTTATCACTCTTTTTCCAACTATATTTTTTTAGTTCCTTTCTTTCCAAATTTATTTTTCTTAAGATTTCTGTAATTCCTCGAAATTTCTCGAAATCCATTTTGTATATCAAGTAATAATCATTAGAACTGAAATTCAAAATTTTTGTTGTAGAATTGTTTTTCGTTAATTTTTACCCCATAAAAAATTCATGTTTATTTATCTCTATTATGAACTCTTTATAGCAAAGGGAATCTTGGATACATCGAAATGTTTTTAGTAAAGAGGTTTTCGTATGGAATTGCGTGTTTTGCCAGCAATCAAATTCGAATAACCGCTACGCTTGTCAAAAGTTTGGTCTTTTGTTTACGAAAAATTTGTATCAGAAATTTACTTTTTCAAGTTTTATAAAATAAATGTAGCTGAAATTGATTATTAAGATTATTATCCTTTTAAAAGGAACTTAAAATTTCTAGAAAAGAATTTATGATGAAAAATAATAAATCGATTATATTTAATTATCATTTAGGTATTGAGTGACATTTACTCAACATGTTCCTCTTTAAAGAATGGAATTCTTTTTGTAAATAGTAATGAGATAAAAGCATTTACGTATTTCAGAAAATGAAATCACTGTGAATAAGTAAATGGGTTTTTATTTTTTACAACAGCAAAGTTGTGCTTAAAAGTTTTTCGAAAGATGAAAAGTGAGTAAAGAAGTAACTGTCATTCATTTAAATATAAAATATTTTTTTATATTGGAATGAAATACGCTTAAAATGCATTCAGTGTGGCAACCTTGTAGTGGTAATTACGCTTTTTTTAACAGAAAGCACAAATTATCAGTTATAACCTACACGGGATTCGAACTACGTATCGTTTAGCTGCAGACTGGGTATACTAACCGCTTACACCGCAAGAGCAGAGCACACTAAAATGATTCCGATTACATTCGGACCATTAGCGACCGAACGGTAAAGTCGCTGACAGCTGGTCGTTTGGCCCGAGGTTCGAATCCCGCGAACGGGCTGGCTTCATGGGCGTTTTCATCGTTTTTCCCATGTGCAACGTGTAGACAATAAAGTTTCCCTTAGAAAGCCCTTCACGATGGCAATCCTTCCCTTAGGCAGAGAGCGATAGAGGCTTTCACGTAATCCCCCCCAAAAAAAACAGTTGCATTTTTTTTTACATTGAAAGTGAGACTGGTCATATACAATGACCTAGGCGACCCAGTCCAAGTATCGTGAGTTATCGTCCACCTATTTTAATTCATACACCACTAAGGTGACTAGTGTAATAAACGCCAACAATCGCTGCATTTATCTTAATAGCATACGCGAGGTAATGCAATAATTCCTTACATATTCTTCTCCTTAAAGGGCAACTGCGAAGAGCAGTAAAACACAACTAACAAAAGGCATGCTGTTACTAAATTAAGTTAATCGTATTTTACCACTGCAGAAATTTTAGGCTTGGTTTGAATAATCAAATATATCCCTTCGAGATGTGAACTAATGGTGTTCCACTTGTTAAATAAACCTGCTGATCAATTAAACAAAGACAACAGTTTTCGAACCGTTATACTTAAAGAAATCACATGGGCGTAATTACTAAATTCAATACACCATTTTCGTTAAATTGATCATTTTATTAAATAATTAACGCACTATAGTGTAATAAATGAGTTTTAAATACATTTCGCATTTCTGTCCATAAATTTACGTTTTACCCCGAACAGTAATTTTTATAAATTCTAACATCCGTCGGATCTTCAATTTGCTAGCTTCATATATCATAACAGCATGCACGCTACGTTTTTCTCTGAACAGTAATTTTTATAAATTTTAATATCCCCTTCTAAATTGACTTGACGATTTCCATTTCATAATGAGATAAACTAAAACGTATTTCTCATTCAGATTTGATATTTTTTAATCTAATATGCGATATTAAGAGACCAAATATCCGTGAAAAGTAAGGATACTTTCATCGATCAGTGTTGCCCAAATATCGGAATAAATTACTTTGTTTGTTACATTTTATTGCAATAAAATCTGTTCACTCACAAGAAATGTTTTCATCTCAAACAAAGCGCTACCATACTTTAACGCACACTTTTCTCAATGTTTATTTGCTCCAACACACAGATGCCTTTTTTTTCCTACTATGGAAAAAGAGGTGAAATTAATTATTATTTACGTAAGCTCTAAAATAAGACGTATAAAATTAATTTAGTTTTACTACGCAAAAGTGAAAAAAGAAACTATTATCATTTTAACACATTAGTACGCATTTCTGCATTTATGTCCAATTAAATTAAATTAACACACACATATATATATAAACTGGCGTATAGTAATTTACTTGTATCATTGTTTTACATTATTAAAACTATTATAAAAGTAAAAACGTGTAAACATATTTTTAAAATCTTAATTTTGCTCGAAATAGAAAAGAATAACTGGACTTCCACACTGCATTTCAACTTGGCAGGAAAAAGTCAAATGTTTAAAAAATAATGCAACTAATAAAAAACGTAATTTTTCACGTTTAAATATTTATTTGATTATTTCAGTTTTCAACAGTAATATCATGACCACATACTTGATCTCTGGCAATCTTTAGTAAGCATATTTTGAAACTAACTTCCATTATTTACGTATATTTAAAATCTCTTGTAAATTTTCAACATACATATTGCTTAAAATACACAACAAAACATATCACGTAACATGCACTGAGGTTGTTCTGCAAGGCGTGTATCTCGTGTACCTATTCCTACCCTACTTGTATTTCAACAGAAAGTACTAAAGTAATTTCAAAGAGAAACAAGGCAGTGATCCTGCTTGAAGAAGCCATTAATTTGAAAATGCTTGCTTTAATTCACAAATTCCCATCTTCTCAATTTTATTATGTGTTTTTCATTAAGTTGCCTTTCCAGTGTCTTATTTCTACGGAAACTAAACCAGAACCCTTGAAATAAAGATTACAGAATCTCACTCGCTTTTCTAACATAAACTACGAGAACTCTACCTAAGACGTAAAGGCCTGTTTACACTTGTTCGAGAAAGCTCCGATGGCTCATAGCGAGCCGCTCGCGAATCCGTTTCTGCTTTGGACCGTTGAAAATCTATCGGGGCATCAATTCCGAGCAGTGTTCGCAGAGACGCCTTGCCCAATGTTTTCGCCATATCGAAAATGTCGAGATGGAGCGCTAATCTAACTATGGCATTTTTTAATGCATATGCATCTTCTGAAGTATTATGGTATACTTCACTACTTGGATATTACGACCACTGTTTATTAATACTTAAATATAACGTGGATAGATCAGAATGAATTTAGGTTTTTGATATTGTAGAAAATACATAGACGGAAATTAAATTAGGGTATCGGATTCAAAATATCTATTTTAATCATACTTACTCCTAAATTTTCTTTAATCAAAAAACAATTAAATTATATGTTATTCAACTACCTAATAAAATACAGTTTCAATTAAAAAAATGAGTGAAAGGGCAAACATTTATTTTATTTTGTTGACATAAATTTCGAAAAGCGAGTTTCTACTCAAGGCCGATTATACCTAATAAAATAGAATCTAAATTTCTGGAATTTTATTTTATAGACTTGCCTTTTTATTTGAAACACAAGTCAGATTTTATTTACAAACAATCAGTAGGAAGTATTAAAATAAAAATCGTCGACAAAAGGCGTATGAGGCTATTATTAACATGTTAAAATTTGGAGGGTGTTGGAAAGTTCAAGTAAAAAATTAATAATTATTGCTCAACCTCATACACTTCTGGAATAAATATGCTAATTGTGCATTTTGGCACTCTAAATAAATATTACAGAGAACTGTAGGATTTACCCTTCCCTAGAAACCGAAGCGCTATCTGCGTTCCCGGCAGCATCTCGAAAGAACATTTTTTTTTTGGTAAGTGGATTGACCATTTCCAATAAAGTTTCAAATTATCCTTCACCCATTCTGCTGAAGTTTTTGTAATTCTGGATATCCTCGCCCCGAAGTTCATTTAAAAGTCGATTTGATGGTCCCAATTCATCACGGCGAGCTACACAATTATGTTTCGATTTCCTTTTCTTTTTCTTCCCCCCCTTCCAGAACAGAAATTAATACCTTGGAAACTGCTTCTCAAACTTCAAGCACAGCAAGCTGCACGTCGATATCCATTTTGCAAACAAACGGAGGCGAGGTGTCAGTTCGCTCTGATTGGTGTAAACGATCTATCAGATCGGTTTTACTCTGTTCGAGACGCTTGGACGAGGGGCTCGCCGAAGGTCCCCCGGAGCTTACCCGGAGAAGTCTAAACTGGCCTTAAGCGACATATCGCTATGTTTTGGAAATTACAACAAAGACGTGGGAAGGGTTTAAAGGACATTTTGATTTAGCTCAGATAAAATATAACAAAAGGCACTGCTCGTGCTTACAGGTCAGCTAGCATTTATGGCCTAAAGGAAAAACGTAATGAATTGAAATTACGCTACTTTTAAGTTAGACCAAAGTCTCCGCAGACAGGAAACGAGCAAGCTGGTTCAGACCTAATATCAGCGTGACAAGCCTAAAAGCGAGAATAAGGCAATGCAACAGCTTTCAAAAGAATCAACTAACACCGTGGCTTTCAGCAAGTGAAGTACGCTCAGCAAGTGAACATCTAAAACCTTCCTCTAAATACTGCCTCTTTTCTACGTCGTTTAAATTTTCGCGAACTAGAAATTAGCATTCTGACAGAGAAATGAAAAGCGAGAAATGCAGAAACTAATTTTAACATAAAATAACTGATTTATAAAAATAAATGAGTACTCTACAAAGTTATCATTTAAGCAATAAAATTTGGAACATCACACCTGGAAATGTAAGCTTAGAAAAGATACATACCATGATATATATGTGTTTGATGCAGATCTTTAAAAAACATTGTCTCCCAAACTTCAGGGTAGCAGTTGGCTGTGAACTGATTTATAACATTTCTTTAAAAAAGAATAGATTGTTCAAGATTAAAAAATCCCCTGGATTTAGCAGAAGATAATTTATCCTTATGTTAACTTATCAAAAAAATGGAAACGTTACAGCTCAAAGTATGTTTTATTAAACGCATCTGAGATTTTTTTTTATTTCTTGGGTGCTGTCTCATCCTCGAAAATATCGGATAAAGTAATTATTTCTGGATTGTGAAGTTCATCATAGATAGGTTGAAGTTAATAACCACGTTCATACAAAACTGTGTAACCATTTCTTTGTAAACATTCTTCTCCTAAGCATTAAATTAATGAGAAATTTCTAGCAAACCTAATTTACTTTTACTGGAACGCAGTTTTCGACTTTTCACAGGCCATAGTGTTCTTATGGAATGTAAGGAATTCCACTTCCTTGAACTATAGCTTACTTCAGTATAAACAGGCTTGAGCCATTTTTTAATTTAAAACCATAATAAATGCTCATCTTTCCAACTCCTTAAGAAATAAATCACAATTTAAATAAACATAAATTTTCAAATACCTTCGCTTTAAAATACATTCCCATAGCTAATTTGTGTTATTTTACAATACAATTATCTGTATTTAGTTTTAAAAATAACTAAATTTCAAAAAATTAATTAAATTTATGATTTGTCTAATTTAAATCCTGCATCTGCATTTTAATATTAAAGAAGTGAAACTTTAATCACATTTATATTTTGTTATATGCCTTATTTATTGCCCTTTCTAATTTAGTCGCCGCAAAGTAAAGGTCAATAATGCACTTAACTGTCATAAAATGAAACGGACATAATGAAATGTTTTTAATAAAAATACTTTCACATGGAGGTTTCGAAACTTAACCTTATGCCTTATTATTTAACTTCAAGTATTTTAATTAATTTTAAGTGCAAAGGTCGAAAAAGGAAGAGCATTGAGAGAAAGAAAAGTATTTCATATCTATGATTTATGGAGGAGTCCAAATTTGAAAGCGATTTTTTTTCTCACAGTTAGATGTTTAAGAAAACATAAATATTAGTTTCAGTTGTTTCACCTAATCAAATAAAATGAAAGTTCTGGCATCTCAATTAAATTTTCGAACCTAATTTAAATATAATTTATATTATTCTATTCTATTTAGTGTTGATTTTGTTTTACTGTTTTCTCCCTAAAATTAAAACATGGTTAAGATTACACATAAATTTCTGAAGCTTAAAATGTATAGTAAATTCTTAATGGTGTATTATAGTAAATACTTAATGGTTCAGTTTATTAAGTGAAAATATTCGACTAAACATATTACATATATATGTATATATATATACTAGCTTTTACCGACGGCTTCGCTCCCGTTGACGTCCTTAAATAAGTTTCAAAGACTATTGAAAAGAAAAGAAAATAATTGATTTTTTGTCTTATTGCCTGACCAGGATAACCAGGATAAAATTTTAGTTACTAATACTTATTTTTTAAGTTAAAAACACTATCCGCGCAAAATTTCAGTAAACACTGCCTACATGGTGGAATAAAATGCGCAGGCTAAAAACATTAAAAATTCGTTACATGGACGATGTAGACACGACCAAGAGCATCCGATGATTTAACCCCTGGCCAATTTATTTCAACAGGCGTACCTTGAACGCAACGCTGCCATTTTTTTTAGTTGTGTCATGTATATTAACGGGGAACTTCGGAATACAATAATCCTTTCGCAAAAGTATCTGTCTGGCAAAGCTGGCAAAAAGCAGTCAGTGTGGTTTTAGGAGGTGAAAAATTCTTTCTTTAAAATTATTCTCATTAAAAAAAAAGGACGCTGTCCATTTTCTCAATGTACGGCAAGATGTGTAACAGTGTAATCTTTCATGTAATGGAAAACCAAGGAGCCGCCACGCTGCCTCATTACTACTGACAAACTGCCCTCCTTGATAGGTTTGCTGCAACACATTCAGAGGCTGCAACACACCTTCGTTACGCAGATTGAAGACCGCCCGCTCGCTACCTTTATTGATATACAGAGTTATTCAAAAAGAAAGAGCAGATTTCAAACATTTATTTCTTCAAAACTATAAAAGATAGAAACATGATTCTAACGTTAGTGTATAGAGAAAAGTTTACAATTATGGTATGCATTCAATATGAGTACCGTGTGTTACACGACAAATGTCAAAACGGTGGCTCATTCCTTGCCACACACGAATCAGATGGTCTTTGTTCGTCGATAAAGATGATATTCTGCTCGTCCTTTTCCAATCCAACGTCCTGGAATGGTGTTATTCAAGTATCGTCGAACGTGTCGAGAGAAATGAGGCGGCATCTTACACGAAGTCATCTGAATCATCTTCAATTTAGGGAAATAACCAGTTTTGAAGCATATCTAAACCATGATTGGAACTTTTACCCGTACTAATAAATTGTACAATTTTCTCTATCCATTAACGTGTTGGAGTTTTTTTCTATAATTTAAAGTTTTCAATGTTCAATACACATGAAGGTCAAGAATATGACTAAACAACTTCAAATCATATCACTATAATAAATACTGCATGGGTGTAAAATTGTGTGACAGACAAGATAAAACAACAGACTGTAAAACCTGTTGTTCAAATATAACAGTAAATAGCACCAGATAATACTCCAACAGTAAAGTATTAACAATGCGTTGTGTTTAAATTTGGTTTATAACCCGTTCAAGTTTTAATTAAATTAATTGGGTCCAGTGTTCTTAGTTATAAGTGAAAACATACAAGTTAAGTTAAATTAAATATTTCATTTATTAAAGGTAAACAGAACTAGTAACAATATACATTGGGGTGGTGGTTGTACACGTGTTTAAGTGAGAAAATATAAAAAAGACATACCAATTACACTACAACGTGGGGTCCCCAAAGGAAAATCACAATTACTTAACAGCGTACATTGAAGCAACGTTCTGCCACTTAACAGCGTACATTGAAGAAACGTTCTGCCACTTAACAGCATACATTGAAGAAACATTCTGCCACGTAACAGCGTACATTGATGAAAAGTTCAACCATATTGAGTCTAAAAGGGAAAAGAGAATGTAAGGGAATATGATGGGCAAGTAATGAAGTTATAGAGCCTTCCGCCCCTTCTATCTGGGTATCGTCCTTACTGCGTCGCCGACCATCGGTGGTTTTCTCTCCGCAAATTCTTCAGCCATCTTTCACTGTTGCGTAGACCTCGTACTCGGGACGGAGCGACTGCTTTCTGGTCTGTCGACAACCTTCAGAAAAATGTTCCTTTTCCCGTCTGGCGCAAACGTCTCCTCTCCTCGTAGATCGCTGAACGCCCTTTTTCATCTTCCCGCCAATCACTCGTTTGGCGATCCGAGATGGCCCAAAACCAGCCAAGTGCATGGCAACCCTAGGAGCCGAATCAAAAACTGGAAGGTGAAGCAAGGGGTTGGTAAGACAGAAGTTGGCGAATAATCGCCGACCCTCCAGGGTCATCAACCTGACAGCAGGAGCTAGCCTCGTCCAGGGTCCCATTTTAGCATGGAGAACGCCTGCAGGAATACGAATCACCCCGACCCCTCAACCTTGGCGTGGCGTAGCTGCATACAAAACAAGATGATTCAGCAGGGTGCAGATTTCTCACTTGACGAAAGATATTTTCCAGACCACTGTCTGACAGAGCAAGCTAATGTCAAAATAAAGTCGTAAATCTTGATTTCCCAAATGCAACGTACAAGTTTTTTGAAAAGAATTAAGAATTTGTTTTTAAATACTAAATTAATAAAAGACCGAAGAAAATTTCTTCAATTAAAATATAATAATCACATAGAAAAATTTTGATATTTTCTACAACACCAAACACGCCCACCAGAGTCAGAAAATATGGATTCCAGCCTAACAGAAAAGGGGGTACGTTAACAAAACTAATTAAACCTTAACACCAACTTGTGTAAGGGAAAAACTTTAAAAGTGTTTTTTAAAAAATTGACCTTAAGGTCAACTTAACCAGAAATTAAACATTAAGCAAACAAGTTAAGAATAAGTATTAACTAAAAAAAATTTTAAATAGTTAACCAAACTACCTTAAGGAAAAAGAAAAAATAAAATTACTCAAGCAACTTAAATTCAGAGTTAACCAAAACTGTCACAAAAAACTAAATGACAACAATTACTTTTCAACAAGGCAAAGAAATTTAAGATCAACTACAAAGTAAAAACAAATTAATAACTTTTAAGTCTGATAAGAGAATTAAGATAAATCATTGCAATTAAGCTATTTTAATTCAACAACTGAAGTATAACTAAGTATGTATTACATAACAAACGTTAGAATCATGTTTCTATCTTTTATAGTTTGGAAGAAAAACATGTTTGCAATCTGCTCTTTCTTTTTGAATAACCCTGTATTTACAAATATATTTAATCTCACGAACAGAGTTGCAGGTTTCAACATTAATGTGAGCATTAAATACACAGCTATTATCAAAAGTCTTGACTACCCTACTGCGAGTTTTAATCGTAACTCTTCTACCACCATCTTCGGGTGCTCTTTGTCTATATAAAGGTTAACCCTTATCATTGTGCACTGTTTCCTTTAGTAGCTTCCGGGGGAATGTTTTCCCACATTTGCCATATTTCATGCCAGGTGATGCTGGATTCCGAGCTCCCCAAGGACCATGAATCATGTTTTTGATTACGATCTCGTGCAAATTATTATCTAGTTCTGGATCCGGGATTTCGGCGCTTATAGTGTTATCTATTTGGTTGGATCGCAGCTTTTGTTTTAACCAAATAAGAAGGCGAGCGTGTGGCATACCTCTTTTCTGCCATTCAATGAAGTACGTGTGGCACTGGACGTTTACAAATAAATCATTTTCCTTTTGTTATTACATTAATGATCTTTTGAACTTTTAAACGAAACACGCGGGCAACTACGTCATGTCGATTAGGGGCTCTTTGTCCGAGCACAAGCTCTTCTGTTATTTCTTTAAATGAAGGGTTGCAGGTAAACGTTACAAATAGCCTACCATAAAAGCGTACATAGGCGAAAGCGTCTTGTGTGTATTCATACAGATAACGGGGACTGTTCACAAAAGTGGAGGAAAGAATAACCATCTTGCCTAAGTCGTTGGGGCTAATATTACCATCTGTGCTAGTTGCATCTTGTAGGTGAATGTAATTTTCAACTCGTAGTTGTGTCTGGTTTAAAGAAATGTAACGAAGGCGTTCGCTCGCAACTTTAATGTACGTATCTACTAAGAATTGATGAAAGAGCAGCCTCGACCGCTGAAGGAGGTTGAAATCATTCTCTCGAAGCATCATGTGACAGGCGTAAAACTCCACGCAGGAAATGTTTTATTGGAAACTGGTTGTTTATTGGAAACTGGTTGTTTTATTGGAAACTGGTTGTTGTTGGATTAATCTGTGGAATATCAAAATGGTATCCCAATTGCCCTTTTCTAAAAATTAATGGGTACTGCAAAGCATTGTAAAATTCATGAGTATCTGTTATGCGTGTCATTTTATTATCATGTGCTCGTAACACTATATCTCGTGAAGAGCATGGGCCGTTAGTAAAGGCAGCAACTTCATTAATTGTCGGTGCATTATATCGCCTCTTCGCCACATGGAGTTCGATTAGCACGAATGACGATTTTATAATCGTCTTGAGGCCAGTTTTCTATTGCAATTTTGAAGATATTTATCAAAATGTTGTGGTCATGTAACATTCTTTGAATTTTCAATACTATATCTCTCTCGACTCCATCAATGTCCTGACAACGACGGCTTACTTCATTATCTTCTTGACCCATAAAATAAACTTGCAAAAATTTATGCTATTCATTATCCGTTGGAAAAGTGAACCAATTCGATGATATATCTGGCCTTGTAAGGTAAAAGTTGGTGAAACCCTGGGCATTCTTGTCTCTTTGTCTACTCCAAAAGATGTCATTTGGAAGCAAGAGTTGTACTTACCGATTTTACTTAAAAAAAGCTTTGATTCATCTGTATCATATGCCATTGTTAATACCTCGAATGTAAATCTTTCAGAGGATCAAATGACTGTATTAAAATATAACTTTAACTTTTCTAAATCATTGAAATCTTCAGTTCCTCAAATCATCGCCCCTATTGAAAAAGATTTTAAATTCTCTATAACTTCAGAAACGCAGAAAGATACAATTGGCCACTTATATAATTACTTATAATTACGTGAAATTCATTCTAATCTTAATATTTTAATTTCGAAGGCTGATAAGGGTGGACAAATTGTGGTTACGGACAAACGCACATACATTAATGGGGTCACGAAACTGATAAGTAAAGGCCCACACTGTTCGATCCCTAAAGATCCCTCAAATTCTGACCTCACAAAAGTTAAAAACAACTGTGAAATCTTCTCATACACTTTCGACTCAGCTTAAGAAATCACTCATCCCACCTATTGCTAACTATGCTAGATTTTATGCTCTCCCCAAAGTTCACAAAATTGGAATTCCTTTTCGACCTATAGTTTCCAATTTACGAACGGCATCGTACCCTTTGGCCAAATATTTAGTTTCCCCACTTTTTTCTTTACTTTCCAAAAATATTCACACCGTAAAATATTCTTTCGAAACTTTCGAAGTCATCGATAAACTTAAAGATATTTCTCTTTGTACTCCATTATGATTTCGTTTGATGTTAAATCGCTGTTTACTAACGTTCCAGTTGAAGGGGCAATAAAATGCCTTGAAACTAGATTTCAAGAATTCCATTTCTAACATATTGAAATTGAAGAGTTAATTTCCCTCATTAAAGTCTCTGTGAGTAAAACTCACTTTGTTTTCCAAAATGAATATTATCGCCAAATTGAAGGACTAGCTATGGGTAATCTTTTCAGTCCTGTACTTGCTGACATTTACACGCACTATTTTGAGGTCAAATTATTTGAAAAACTATCTTTTCGTCTATGGATTCGTTACGTAGGCGACACTTTCGCTCTTTTTGATGGTGATAAGGAGGACTTATCCCAGATTTTATCTCTTATAATTTCAATTGACCCAGCCATCCAGCTCACTTTTGAGACTGAATCTGGTAATACACTGCCTTTCCTTTTTCTCTTTGTTTACATCCCCATGCTAAGTCATGTCACCCGGCTAAGCAAAAAATGGCTTCTTTTTACTATTATGTATTTTGAGCCCTCAAGGTTTGTTCCCCAGTATCTCTTCCTGCTAAGGAACTCAATTATTTAAGATCTGTTGCCCTTGATCAAGATTTTTTCTCCCCTAGTCATTGATAAAGTTGTTCGAAAGTTCTCATCGTGCCATCTAAGAACACATTCTGATGTCAGAAATAACATTAACAGCCTTGTTATGCTTCCATTTCATTCTTCTATCAGTTACAAAATTGCCCGGATTTTACACAAGTTTAATTTTCAAGTTATTTTCTCGCTTATAAATAAAATCCGAGGTTCGGCTATTAAAGATTTCTGACTTTAATTCTTGTGGAATTTATAGTATATCGTGCCACTGTGGCTTAAGTTATATTGGCTAAACGAAAAGAGCATTAAAGTTTCGCATAAAAGAACATGAATTATACGTCCGAAAAGGCGAAATTTACAAATCTTCAATTGCTAATCATAGTTGGAAATTCAATCACAATTTTGATTTGGATTCTGCTAAACTTATTCGGAAAGCTCGTTCTTTTAGGGAATTGTATTTTCTTGAAGGTTTTCACATTCATAAAAATTTATCCTGTTTAGTCAATGACTTCAATTCCAATCCAGTCTTGCCTAATGCCTTCAAAATTCTACTAACTTAACCTTTCCTTTTTCGTAACTATTACTGCTGATAGATGGCGTTACCACTGGTCGCCGGTGGGTAATAAATCTGATCGACATTCACTTTCTCGCTTTTGCAGAATTTTTTGCTCCTGATGGAGGTGGTCCCGTTTTGCCCTCGAAATTGATTTGGATTTTACAAAATCTCCGCCGAATACAAGGTTGTCGATTTGCCTGTTTTATTTTCCACGTCAGCTTCTTTCTCTTGCGTCTTGATCCTGCTGTCTCTTGCAGGTCAGCTGTCTCTTTCCACGTGAGCTTGCTTGTCTTGATCTCTTGCGTCTTGATCAAAAATTATAAACTGACTCGTTTAAATATAAACTGACTCGTTTACTCGTTTAACTGACTCGTTTATAATGGTGACTTTAGACCACCATATTCGGAACTTTCATACTCGAGCGCAAGCGCTCTTGCATAGTGTTAGACAAAATCTTTGGCTGATAAGTGGAAGTAATCTTGCTAGAAGGATTACGAAAGAATGTATAACGTGCGCGAAGGTAAAACCAGTATTGCTGGATCAAAAGATGGGTAATTTCCGATTAAAAAGACTAAATCCATCTTTTCCCTTTAAGGGGTCAGGTACCATTTTAATGGTAAAATATGTCAAAAAATTACTCAAATTACAAGTGATGTATCTCCAAAACTAATAGTCCCATAAAAATGAAATTTCTAACACATATTGTGGTACTCTTAGTTGTTTGTTTAAGATTAATAAACGAGTCATGCGCATTAGTAAAAATTTTAAATAAATATTTTAATACAGAGCCTTTTTTTATAGCTTATATTTTGAAATTCACTGCGCGCAGCATTGGAACTACATAAAGCATAAGAGGAACCCAATTTTTTTTCATATGGTAGAAAAATAATGTATCTTTAAAATGACGAAGATTTATTTTATTTAAATGTTCCTTTCCAACAAAAATAATTTTTTAAGATCAAAATTTTAATTTTTATCAAATTGTTTAGGCATAAATTAGCTACAATTTTAAACGTTTTTACATAAGAAACATTCTGGTTCGTCATATTAAGCATATCTAGCATATAAACATCCATATAAAATTTGGTGCACTTTAGATTAGCCGTTTCAGAAAAATGCTGCGCGCAGTGAGTAAAATCATAGTTTTGAGAAAATTGACTTTAAAGATAAAAGTATGTTTTTATCAAACAAATATGCATTATTTAAGAAAAATAAGTGTTCATATTTAATCAAATATATGATATAATTATTTATATATGGATACTTAAGTATAAAAACATCTAAAAAGAAAATAAGTTCACACAATCGTGAAAATATGAAACGAAAACTTTAACTCATTGACCAAAAAATTTACAATTTTTACACGAATTCACTTTTTTTCCAGGCTAGTCATTTGGAGTTTAATTTTTTTCATACTGAGTGGTAATTGAATCAAATTTCTTAAAATTCTCTAAAATTATACAATGCAGGTTGTAAAAATGGAAAATATAAGTTAGTTTCCAAAAACAAAAAAAGTAATGCGTATATATTTAAAATGCACCAGGTGAATATGTTTTGCCTTCATGTAACATGCTTTCGAGTGTGGATTAATTACCAGTGAATTTTCTCTTCTTATTTCTACTGCCAGATGATCGTTTTGGCGTCACTTTACTTTCTATCCTATTCATTTTATTCTTACTAATGAATTTTCCATACAAATACTTAATTATATTATTAAATGAAGGAAAATATATCGAGAAATCTCTCGCAGAATAGAGCACATGCTCTAAATTCGCAAGCAAAACAAACTGAATGAATGAATGAAAGTTAATGTATTACTTTCTTCCTCTAGAAAAAGCAGTGGGAATTAAAATAATTATTAAATATATCTATTTCCAAGCCATTACAAGAAAAAAATGTTAGATTGCTTTTATAAACGAAGTTTATAACCACTCTTCACGAGCGCAGCTATAAATATCCAGCTGTCAAAAAAGGTAAACAAACGCCTCGATCCTGACCTTTGAAAATTGGTCTGCGGTTCTTCCTCGATAACTTTCGTTCTAGTGGGAATTTTTTTATGCGGTTTGTTTTAAAATGTTCCTATTAAATACCTCTTTCATATAAAATAATAAAAAAATGATTTTATTTTACCCTCAAAGGGTACCTGACCCCTTAACCACACTGGTATTGACTTTTATGGTCCTTTTAGTATAAAATATACACATCAGAGGAGAGTTTAGTGCACAAGATTTATGTTGCAATTTATGTTTGCCTCTTGACTCTTGCTGTAGATCTAGAAATCGTTTCAAATTTGTCTACAGAATCATTTATTGCTGCCTTAAAATGGTTTATTTCTAGAAGAGAGAAACGTGAATCCACACTTAGCGACAATGCTCGAAAATTTGTTGGAGCTAGCAATGAAATGAAACGACCATGTAATTTAGTGAAATACACCGATGAATACTTAGCCAAATGTATGACATCTGAAAGGATTAATTGGAAGTTTATCCATTTTAGAGGAATCTTTGGAGGAATTTTGGAGGCAGGCGTTAAGTCGTTCAAGTTTTATCTTAAACGTGCGGTTGGGAAGTTGATTTTTACATTTGAGGAGTTTCTGACAATTTTGCACCAGATTGAAGAAATTTTAAATTTGAGCCCAGTATCCCCTCTGTCGAATGACACCAATGATTTATAAGCACTTACACTCACACACCTTTTAGTCGGGCGACCTTTAACATCTATAACGTAGCCTGATGTTACTGATTTTTATGATAACTCTTTAAAGTGCTCGCACCGCACTATTAAAGTGTAACAATATTTGTGGAAAACATCAGTCATTTACAGCAACGATTTAAGTGGCATTTTTCTAAGGAAGACGTTAAAAGGGGCACTATAATTTTAGTGAATGAAGAGAACATGCCCAATTTAATTGATTTCTGAGGAAAATCGAAAAACTTATTTATGGTGAGTATAAAAATGTTAGAGTCTATATTGTTACGAATTTCACATTTATTTGGCTATTTATTTAGAATTGTAATTAAAATTTCTTTTTATTTCCCCGTGCAACGCAGACGATTTTTGAAGAGAAAACTACGTCGAAAAAAAATAGCTATAAAAATAAAAGACCGCGTGCATTTAATGCTTAATAAATAAATATCTCGTAATTACTGTTGGCATCCAGAAAAATCTAGAAATATAGGGATTGTTCTACTGATAATTAAAAAGCTTATAAAAGCCGAGGTGAAACACCTCATCTCAGTTGTAGTTGTTGTTGTTGCTGTTATACTTGTAGCTGTAAAAAGCGAACTGCTGTTTGTTTACATAATGCTGTATTGATTGTAGCGATTTCGCTGTGAGATAGAATTATTTTATCTGCTTTGAACTGAGTTTTTGTTAAACGTTTGAGATATTGTGATATTGTGCGAAGATCTGTGAAGAAATATTTCAGCATTTTAATTTATTTCTTGTGAAAGAATAAATTTTTGTTAACTTTTTAACGACTTGTGCATTCAATATATAGCGAACCCGTACTCACGTAACAATATTGTAAAGACCAAGTAGGGTCTTTTAAAAAGGCCGATATCTAAATTTGCTGCACTACCAGAAGATGTTACATAAGTACAATGTAAATTTGCTGAGTTAAAAAGGCTATTATTTATGCACTGTTTTTGAATTCATATTTTGTGAATTTCAAGTTCTGTGTTTAATTATGTTTACTGCTTCATTCATGTGTATCAATTTAAATTTTTATGATACTTGATTTTAACTATATGTTTTTTTAAACTGTTAGTTTTGGTCATTTTTTAACTGTGTAACAAATGCCCAACTCGGGCGGTCTAGTAAAGCGGAAGAGAAGAGAAGTGACGCCAAGACCTAATGTTTGAGCATTGTTAACTTGAGGAATGTGTCAGGTAGGAGATTTCTGTTAACAGAAGTAACATTAAATATAATACACCCCTTATTTGTGTGAATTTCATGAATATTTGGAATGATTAAATTCATTCATTGAACAGAGACTTTTTCGATTCGTTGATTACTGTACGCGTCCCATTCATTTTTTTCCGCTACAAATTCCTTGTCTTTAACTACTAAATTATTCCTCTTTAATATGTATTTCATGTCTCCCAGTTGATTTTTGTGAAATTGTGACCAAAATCAGAAAAGCTGCTTAAGTTTTGCACACTGGTATATGTAAGGGTCTTGTGCTAAGAATAGCAACTATCTAATGGATGACTTTAATCTGGGAAGCTAATTTTAGTTTTGTCTCCCACAAAGTACACATATTTTTGTGGGAGGCACTCCAGAAAGTGTTTTCCATAAACATATGGGTACTGAAAAAATACATTCTGCGGTACGGGAAAGGGGTTTCTTTTATGCTGTTGGTATCGCAATTTGTCAAATGAAACTTATAAAGCATTAAGTTTGAAAATAATCGTTGAACAATAAAAGTGCTAAAAAATATATATTGCATTTTCTAAAGTGTAAAACAATGTGCTTTTAAAGACCAGATTCTCTCCACACACTAATTTGAATTTATAACAAAATCTTTGTAACAAAGTCATTTCTAAAAGTTTCAGAAAGTAACGAAACTAATTCACTATTGTACTCATTCCAGTAATATTAGTGAATCATTTAATTTCAGATGATTTAGTTTGAGCAGAAATCAGCCGTCATTAATTTATGTTGATCAAAACTAATGCATACGTACTAACATCTCAAAGCAAATTGAATTGAGGAGGAGAGATCTTAACAAGGAACGAGGAGTTTCAAGGATTACTTATTAGAAGGATTGGAATTTTGGAGTTTTGTGAGAAAGGAAAGACTTCAGAAAATTACTACTCACGAATTTGATATTTTGTTCCAACGTAATGATTTTCCCATGCACCGAAAATATTTTGTGCATTCCAGTTCAGTTAGACAGAGTTGAGAAAATTTACGACAGATGAAAGACTTCCGTATGAATTTCATTCGTTGTTTCAATATGAAACTACGAGTATACTGAACTTAGTCGCAAACATTTGTTTACATTTTCATCCTTAAATGTTTAAAATTCAAAGTTCACTCTTAACTGAGGCACTTTAGTAAAGTTTCAAGCAACACGAATAAAATTACCATAGAAATAAGGAAAGCAGAAATGAACTAATTAAGTCTGCCACTGTGTCCTCTTTGTCTGTATTCTGCCTTTGTGCTGGAAATGATTCATCTTAATTACTTCTGAGCTTTGTTTGAAACAGGTTTTCTAGACTTTAATTACAGTGAACTAGTTTCAATTTCAGAAGAAAGGGAAATATATCAAGACTAGAAATGGTACTCAAATTAACTATTACATTATAAGATCTAATTCATTCTTATTGCTTTAACTTGTTAGTTTATATATAAGTACAAAACGTTTTTCAAAATATAAATATGCCTAGTATTTTCGCGCATTAAACTGCTGAAAAAATATCAGTAAAGACATAAATTGAGAAATTTAGAACTACTTTATCACAAAGACGAAAATTGAAATGCATAGTTAATAAATTTCAAATATTCCAATAAATACAACAAAGAATTTTTAAAATTGTTAAAACCAAATCTTTTAAACAAGCATACCTCAATTCAAAAATTTCTGAAATTTAAAAAACTCAAAAGAAGAGGAATTTAGTTAACTTCAATGTCACTTCATCAGGGGAAATGGACATTGAAGTTAACTGAATTCCTGTTCTTTTGAGTTCACATTTGTCTTATAGCATGTAAGCTTTGTGATTACATGTAATATAAATACAAGATTATTTCCTTAGGAAACAATCGGCGAAAGCATCTTTCATAAGTAAATAAACCTGAATAATTTATATTAGTCATTTAGGAAAACAGCCATTATGCTGATCACCGAAATTTGTAAACTTTTAAAATATTCGAAAAACCTAACATACAATTCAGAGGTATTGTGTTCATTTTGAAGCCTGGCACAATTTCAGATATTTACAAAATTATATAATAGGTTGTAATAGGGTGGAGTTATATAATAAGTTCCACAAAATTATATAACAGGGTATAATTAGGGTTTTTGATGCTGGAGAAGTCAAAAATGTGCAATGCCTTCTCCGAGACTCGAACCCTGGACCCCTCGAATACGCACCGAGAGTGCTTCCAGTTACACCACGAATGCATGTGGAAAGGAAGGAGAAAATGCCTTATATAATCCCCCTTTTTAAGAGCGACTGGAGATGAGGAAACCAAATCGCCAAATCCTGGTGGTGAGAAATTATCGTCCACTATTTTTAGTTCGGACGCCACTGTAGATTCATTAAATTGTATCGATGCAGGAATATGAAAAGCAATGCCTACAACGAGATCCAACTACTGACCTCCTGAATACGCGTCTAGTATGCTTCTAGTTTCAACACGAAGGCATGCGGAAAAGAAAGAGATGTCTTATATACTCCACTTTTTAAAGAGCATGTGGGGATGAGGGAACAAATTGCCAAATCCTGGTGGTAACGGATTGTCGTCCACTGTCTCTTAGTTCGGGCGCCACTGTAGATTCATTAGGATTTTTGATGCTGAAAAAATGTGCAGTACTTTCGCCGCTATTCGGAACCTTGACCTCTCTAATATTTGTCGATTGTGTTTCCAGTTCTACTCGTAAGGCTATCGGAAAGGAAGGTTATAAGTTCAGCAATCGTTTTTTTAGAAAACATGTCTACTAAATACTGATTTAGCAGAGAGGCACTACTTTAAGATGCGCTTAACGTGAAAATACTTTGACATCAACTTGCTCTGTCAGTTAACTGCAAGACAGCAGGACGCAAATGTAGCCTCAGATATACGAATATAGAGCATTCGTTGCCATACAAGTTTCAAGAACTTCCTGACTCATACTACTCTCTTCAATTTCACACACTTTTTCCTCCTTTGATAAAACGATTTGCCAAAGGTAACCGAAAAATTAGATTTTCGAACCTTTGAAAGCTTTTACACGCTTCTTCCCGCTCTGTGTAGATATACCGATGTATCCGATGTCTCTCAAAAAAGGACACGTCTTAGCTTTCCGCCGTGATCTAGAAATTTATTTTGCATGCATAGATTGCTGAGGATAACTATATTTATTCATGAATTTTAAAATTAGTTTATTCAAAATTCTAGGTTTTGTAAATGGTAATTTAAATTTAATTCATTTTTTGCGTGTTTTCTACGCCTAATTCTATTTATCACTCCATTTTCTCCAGTTTGATCAAAAGAAACAGCAAAATAAAGCACTCTGAATACGCTATTTCTTGCGGTAATTGCCCTTTACCGTTTCTTTGAGTATTAAAAAATAGAGGGGATTGATTCGGCATTTCTACTTAATTCAAAATCAAATTGCATCTTATATAATAAAACTAATAAAATTTGAGGTAATAGCTCTACGCTATGTTAAAATAATAAGTAAACGACTGTTAACATGAATAGAACTTTCGAACGAAGGGATGTTTTGAGCTTCGGATAATTTTCACATTTGCAAGTATTTTGATGAATTCATGCTTTAGAAGTCGGATCAAATCTTTGGTTATTTATCCGAGAACAACCTTGAACCTGAAATTCGTTTATAACTTTCTTACTCACGCAAGTTTTCAATGCTACTTTGATTGTATTATTTCAGAGGAACACTCTTTATTTATTTATTGTCAAAGCGCATAAAGCCTCTCTTTTTACTTCCTTGAACGAAGTAAAAAGAGTATTGTAATTGCAAAGAATTTCAAGTATCATATTTCAAAGAAAATATCCATTTTAACCGCTCTCGAATCCATTTGAACTATATTTTTTGCGCGATATCTGCACGTGCGGACAGAATAAAGGACTCTTTTTCCCAAACGGATTGTAAAATGGATTTAAAATGGATTCAGGAGAGAATATATATATATATTCGCTCTGTTATCTAGCTCGGTGAGTCCAGTTTTATTTTTATTCTAATATGTTAGTAAATTTTACATTTTTCTCTTTAAAAGTGATTGAATTATGTTTTTCTTATGTTCCTGTAAAGGTTCTTATAGGTTTAGTTAATATGCATGCAGTAGTTGTAGAATTATTTACAATTTTAAGTTTCAGTGGCTAAGCCTAAGAGATCGCCGTTTGTTTACATTTGGAAATCTTAGTAGAATAGTGAATTAAGTCACTTAGTGCAGCAATTTCAGTATATTTTTACCCAGCGTGACCCAATGTTAACTTTCAATTTTGTGCACTGAGAATTTTGTCTTCCTGCCTGCTGGCCGAGTTTCCTTGTTTTGGTCTAGAAACTCTAATTTTAATTCTTTTCTTCATTTTACAGGTTTTACTGAAGACTAATTTTCTATGTATTTTTGCCTTGCCAAGATGTGAGAACTGAATTAATTAAATGAGAAATATAGCTCAGATGAAATGAGTTTAAATAAAATGCAGCAAAAGTGTGTATAATTAAAAAGGCCTTACAAGGAATTCATGTAGCATCCACAGCAGATATTTTAGATAATAGTAAGGAAATCGTAGCTCGTGTTTATTTGCACATGGGCAAGATAATGAAATCTTCTATATAGCCAGCCCGTTCTCTGGGACAAAAGATTCCATAGCTTTCCATGTTAAACCAAAGATTGCTCATGCAAAAAGGTTAACGTTAAGTCGAAACGTTGGTCGAGAAAATAGTGCTATGGTCAATGTTGCTGCCAAAATCTCTCTGCTAAAATCCTAGTAGCTTAAACATACTTATTTATATCCTAGTGAGAATAAACAAAAAGTAGAAGTAATAATATGGTTCAAAATCATAACATAATTGATTAATTAAAATGCTATTACCATAAAAGTTATTACCATAAAATGTTAAAACTTAACTTGTTATTCAAGCAAATATGCTTCAATATTGACAATCTTTGAAAGCTGTAACTTGTATCCATTTTCTCCTACAATAGCTGTGATCTCACTATATGTAGATTTTATCGATCGTCAAACCTTGCAGTGATTTGCCAAAAATGGCTGGCGGAATGTAAAATTTAATAGAAAAAGTCACATTAAAAGACTGGTTTGTATTTGGAGAAAAAGGATGCATTAATTGTGCTGTCAAGTCATTGATTAAACAAAACATAACATTAAATACTTTAAATTGTAACGTATACTAAAATTAGCACATATTAATTAGGGGCGATTTTGACAGTGTCATAAAATAAAGTACCAAAGATAATGGGTACTATACCCAAACAAAGAAACTGAAGAATATAAACTTGAAATTAGGCATCTCCTACCTTAGCAAAAAAAAGAAGTCCTATTAAATAACAAATAACTCAGTTCTAATTCCATGATATCAGAAGTATTTTCTTTCGATTCTCCACAGACATCATCTATCTGTTAAGATGCATTAGGGTTGGAAAAACGATCGTTCATTATCTACCGATTGAAGGGAACATATTTAAAACATGTCAGCACCATTATATGTAGAGCAATTTCAGTCGTAAAAGTTGTAAAAGTTTAGAAATGTTTCTATTCCTCAAAATACAGTTTTAACTAACATGGCTCTCACACATTTTCTTCAAAACTATGCAATTTTCACAAGGAAGATTCGCTATTTTTCATCACTTTGTTAAATGCATGAGAAGCCGCCAGCTCCAAATTACGTTCCTTCAGCTAAGCCAATGTTTCCTAAATTTTTTTTGTGCTATGCCCCACCTAATCTTCTCTAAAATTCGTATGCTTCGTCAAGCATATACATAATTTTCAATATTCAAAAAACTGAAATTTTTACGAAAGAAACTAGAATGATAGCTTTAAGAAGAAATTTCTAAGCATTTAAATCTCCAAGTCCACAGCGAAAATTCTTTAGAAAATATTTAAAATGCACCGCAGTTTAAATACTTTTTTACGTATACATCACTTATATTATTGTTTATTTTGGGGAATAAAAAATAAAATTTTAAAAAAGGTCGACTTCTTGGAGA
The DNA here is from genome assembly GCA_000611955.2 of Stegodyphus mimosarum. Taxonomy (NCBI): domain Eukaryota; kingdom Metazoa; phylum Arthropoda; class Arachnida; order Araneae; family Eresidae; genus Stegodyphus; species Stegodyphus mimosarum. The sequence goes on from KK112327.1 coordinate 190,023, forward strand.
AAATTTAGAAATTTAAACGTCCTTTGCGCCCTTAAACTCTGAATGAGTCCATTTTTGAATTGCTCCCCTTAACAATCAAATTGCCTCTCTGTAGGGCGTAAGCCCCACATTGGGAAACACTGAGCTAAGCTATTAAAGGTGACATTTAAGAAAAATACTGAAAAATTAAAGCGAGACTATTCTTTACAAATTTTTGCCAGAAAATCACCTGAGCACTATTAATGGCAGAAAATTCTCTCCATCAAAAGTGCCGACGACCTTCTTGATTTTGCCAAAAAACTGAATAAAATAGCAAATCTGAATCTAACCGTATTCCTCACCTTTTCAGAGTTGGTCTTAAGAGCGTCTTTATATCCGCTGCCGAATTTCTAAAAGCTGTGACTTCAGTGCATGATTTAAAAAACGTCGTTTTAACTCAGAAGTTGCAGTGTCTCACGAGAAAAGACCAATGCCCTTGCCGAGATTTAAACTTCGCATCTACCGATTGCTGGTCAGGCATGCTACCTAAATACAACACAAAGACATGCAGTAGAGAATACGAAAATTTCATACATTTTCCCTTATTTTATTTGAGAGATGGAAGGAAGAAGACCTAGTCGCCAAACTCAAGCTGTCACGAATATTGTATAGCCTATTTTGGTCTCGCGATATTGTAGACACTGTATAACGTTTAAAACAACAAACGGGAGAAATTAAGTTATGCCCTTCGCGGGATTCGAAATTTCTGATTGCTTAGCCGGCCGTACTAACAATTATAGCACGGAAGCATGTTGTAATAAAGACAAAAATTACTTATTAAGTAATTTGATAACTTCAGTGAAAAATTCACAAACTTTCTGAAATCCTATCTAAGGCGTGTGCTAAGCATCAAACGGGAAGAGAGACCGTTAGACCTAATTAAATTCAGGCCACTGATGAAAACGTGTGCTGTTTTTCTCTGAACGCCTGCTGTCAGAAGAAAAAAAAATTCGAAGTTTTCCTAGGGTCCATGGTTCCATTATAATGCTGCATAATAATCTGCTCATAGAATTAACTGTTTCGTTCATGGAAATAAAATGCATTATTTTCTCGAACCACACCTCAGATATTCTCAACTGCACAAATGTTTAAGCATCTAAACATGCCTTCATAAAGCAGATTTACTGAGGCTTTCTCGTTGCATGTCGGTTTCCACAAAAGATTTCAAAGACTGATTTTCGGCACTCTAAGGATGAGTTTTGGGCTGGCATCAACGCTAAACAACACTGGTTCATCTATTGTAAAAATGCCATTTGAATATTCATTCACAATAAAACTCATTTTCTCAGATGAAATCATTATCTAAGCACTATCATGAAATCATGCACAAAAATACAAAGCTACAAATGAAACTGTGTGAAAAGCTTCGTGTGAATCCAGTTCTTACCCTTTATACTATTTTTTTACAAGCGTTTGTGTTACTCGATTCGTGAACAATAATTTTTTCCGTCATAAAGAAGCGTTTTAGTCCTTAAAATTGTATTTACCTAACATTTCTGAAAATGTGCATTAAACAGTACTGATAAGTAATGTTATAAGTATTTCGGTAGAAAACGGAATGAAAATTAAGAAGTGAAGCGGAAAGATGCGAATAATGATCACAAAAAATTAAATTTAAACATAATATTTTACAGGAATGGCAAAATATGATGCTTAATGGCGTGTTACCAACGCTTCTTGTCTTTATTTACTTCGTGATAAAAATGTAAACAACAAACGCTAAAAGAAAATGTACGAATGTAAAAAGGGGAAATAAAACATAAAATTGACATATAAGCGTGCATTGCCGAATGCAAATAGACAAGCAACATTAGCATAAAACGTAACCCCGCATCGATAAAACAGCGCCTTAAAAAGGGGCTTGCAGAATCTATTTACCATTTCGCAAGCAGCGATATCCGTATAGCGATCTGTATAATCCGAAGTAGACATATCAGGACTGAGTGTTCTGTGCATAGCCTTAGGAAACATGGTAAATTCTGTAATAGGGTCCTTATCCTCAAGTCTCAAGTCCTGAGCTGGAACAGTGAGCTGATAAAATGTAGACTTTGTTCTGGTGTAAATGCTGTGCTGGAGAATAACTGCACGTGAAAGGGATTTGAAATCCCCTTTTATTAAATCACTATTATTTACACACTTCCCAACTCGGGAGGGATACAGAAGTAGAAGACCACACTTGGGTCGAACTTAACAAATCAAATAAATTTAACTAAACCTAAAATAGAAATGTAATTCAACTTTGCTTCGCAGAGCAAATCGCGGAGTTCGGCCTCTTACTAAAAGGGTGCGTAGCAAGATATACTAATACTAGCGCACTTCAATTTGTTTCAATATGCAATCACGTAGTAAGCACTATGGCTTATAAATTTAGCTGCTAGATGGTCAGGCAAACGTCGAGCAGACTGACCGTGATCTGAGACTAAAGCTCTCTCACACCGAGAGGTTTCTACCTCTGGTTTAAATAGTACTTTGCTATACTTCAAAATTAGCATAAGCTGAAAACGCGCGCTTCTTCTGACGGGAAGTTGAAACAGAGAGGAGATAGAAAGATTTAAATTAAAATAAAACTTGGTTAGTTTAACTAAAACCTTACATACTTCCCGCCAGAATTGCGATAGTTAAACTACTGTGGTCCAAACGGACCATGTTGAAACTCGCAATTCTAAAGAAATAGTGGAAATTTAACTGTTCTAAACTTAGGCCAACTCTTACAAGGCAATATCTGTTTGTGAAACAAGTTTACAGATGAAAGTTTCTTGAACCACAGTCTTCAATATTTGTTTTTCATCAGTCTTACTCCTTCCAGCAAAATCTGGAAGGAAAATAATTTTAGTACAACATAACAGCAAAAATTTCTGGGTACAATTCTTTATTCTTAACCGTGTAAATTCGCACACACACATTATCATTCAAGTACAATTAAATTCTTCCCCCAATGCTCTCTCACTGGTGTTGGATGCAAAGCAAACCGCCATTGCGGGTTTTCTGTGTTCGGGGGATGTTCAACTCTTCCACCTACGATCGACTAACATTAGTTAGAACTTGACATACGAGACCTGAAAAAACACCCTATAACCAGCTAAACCTAAGGTTCTCACTAGCTTTATGTCTAACACTTTAGGTGTATTTGGTGGAGAGCCTATTTAACACTTGCAATCTAACATTACTCAATCTTTAACTTTTCATGCATACAATTCGCAGTTTGCACATATTCATTCACATTGATATTGCACTTAACGTGCATTGCTAGCATAATATTATTTGTTACATTTTATAACGCATTACCAATTTCATAGCAGTCATGAAATACAAATGTAGGTTAAATTTCTAAGCTTACAGCAAGTGCTTCCTATTTCTTTCTCAAGGTACTTTCTTGAAATATCAATTTACATTGAAATAATAGTCCACAGACTTAATCGTGTTCTTCAATTTTCCGATTTTCCATTCTAGACATTTTACAAGTCTTTCGACAAAGCGTCATACAAAATCATTTAGTTAACATTTTTCTTTTCAGCAATTCATTGCTTTTACAAAATTAATCTGTTTACAAACATTAAGAATCTACTTTACAAACATTAAGTAATTTTAAGTCTTTAAGAATTACAAATTCTTTTTAACAAAAACATTTTACTTTCAAGATGAGAACTTATCGCCCACTTGGCGTAAAACTCAACCTCGCTTGAAGTAAAATCGACCCTGCAACTTGCAGTACACTCAAAAATTAACTAAACGTTTGAATACGAAATTCTACTTATCTTATTGTGATCATCCATCCGTTTCTTGGCCCAATCTTTGAAAGTTGAGTAAGTTGCAGCTTGGTTCAGTCTCCTCGCCTTTGGTTGTTGTTCTTTGGGAGCTTGCTCATCTCTTTTCTTTTTGAAATTCCGTCGTTGTATCCTCGGAAATTTCCCTTGAAGAGGAGGTTGCTCCGCTGGACGTTTGGTGGACTGGGCCCTTCTTCGTTGTTGGTCCTGGTTCCTGCTGTATTCGGGACGTTGATTCTCAGGCTGCAATCGACGTTTCTTGCTTCTCAGGCACCTGTCCGATGATTCCGCAGT
>KK112327.1:195245-213206 GCA_000611955.2 Stegodyphus mimosarum
CTATTTCTTATCGGCACAATATCCGGATGATTGAAATTCTCAGGGTCGGCCAAATAATTGTATATATTTTTGAACTCCGGATCTTTTTTGAGTTCGGCTATTACTGTTTCACGAGAATCTAATACTTTGGATGTCAGCATGGCTATCTTAATTACACTTCCATTTTCATCTAAGTTAATTCTGCTTAAAGCATCTGCCACAACATTTTCTTTTCCCGGCGTATGTTTAATTATTAGGTTATATTCCTGTAATTTGAGAGCCCACCTTATTAATCTGGGTGATAATTTTTTTTCCAGAATAGAGTCTCGTGACCGCCGCGTGGTCGGTATATACAGTTACTGGAGAACTTCCAAAGAACACACGAAATTTCTGTACTGATGCTAACACTGCGAGAGTTTCTCTTTCTGTTGCGGAATAGTTCAGGACATCGGGGCTAGCGTAACTGCTAGAAATTGGCGTGATGATTTTATTCTTTAACATCTCTTTAATATGATGTTCAATTATTTCTTCCTTTACTTTATCATATCTATATGGCTTTTGCCTAACTGGCTGAGCGTCCCCCGTGTCAATGTCGTGGTTCACCACCTGTGTGAAACCCGGTACATCACTAAATAAATTCGCAAATTCACTTACCAGTCCGTGGATTTTTTCCTTTTTTTCTGCTGGTAAATGTTGCAAGTCCAGCTGCGGGGGCTTATCATTCTTGAATTCTATTGGCTGCATATTTAACGTCAACTCTCCTCCTTTGAAATCAATTTTTGCTTCTGCCAACCTAAAAGAGTCCACACCTAGAATAATACATGTTTGCAGGTTTCGCACAATATAAAACAAAATCTTTACCTGTTCGTTGTTGATACGCACGAACAACGGTATTTTTCCTAAACAGCTACACTTTTCTCCTTGGGCCGCTATGACATCCGTGTCTCTTGCACTAAAAATTCTGTAACGGCGAAAGTGCTTTTTGAAGAATCTTTCCGATACGAAGCTGCTTTGAGCTCCTGTATCCAAGAGGGCTGTCGCCGGTATGTTGTTAATTAGAACTTCAATTTTCGGCAAACTCAAATTCTTCACGACCACGGTGTTTAAATTGATTTTGGAAGGGTTTTGCGCTGCTTCGGACTTCTTCACCTTCCTCGAAGAAATCCCTCTTAGTTTAAATTCTTTTTCTTCTGGTTGCCCTCGGAATCTTTGCTTGTTCTTCTATTAAATTCCCTTCGTTCGCCGCTCGCTTTAGGAGACACATCTTTCTTCGGCCATTGCTTCGCCTTATTCCCGTAACTTTGATTTTGCTTTTGCTGGGGTCTTGGCGAACTCCACTGACTTCTTCGCTCAAATTGGCGTCGTCGCTCGTTGTCGGCTGTTCTTCGGCTTTCAAATTGTACTGCGAGCTCAAATAATCTGTCTAATGTCGTTGGGTTTCTTAGTTCGATGAAATCTTGAACTTGGGGCAGTAGCCTAGGAAGTATAATTTGAATAATTTCAGGATCCGGGCGACTTCCATACAACAGCTTGAAAACTTGAATTTTTCTCAAAATAAAATTTGACAAATCTTCTATTTTTTCTTGATATCGACTAAAAAGTTCAGCTTCCAGTCTGGCTCGATCTCGTACCACAGGAAATGCTTTCACCAAGGAATTCTTGAAATTTTCATACGTATATGTGGGGCTTCCTGGTTCCCCCAAGAGATTCTTTCCAATGCACTTGAACCAACTTAGCGCTTGGCCCTTCAAAGCGCTGGTAGCAAGAGCGACTTTCTGAAATTCGTGAACTGGATATAACATGAAGTGGGAGTCTAGATTTTCCAGGAAATTGATTACGGCTGTCTTGCCGTCAAAACATGCCGCTGACTTCATGGCTGCTCTCATGGTTTGTACGATGTAGCCAAATCCTTCTAGGCCAGAAGGTGCTACCTCAGGATTCTGGACAGGTACAGCAGGTATCTCAGGTTCTTCTTCTTGTGTTTGAGGCCATCCTCTTCTTTTTGTTCGGGGGCCACTATCAGGACTGAGTGTTCTGTGCATAGCCTTAGGAAACATGGTAAAGTCTGTAATAGTGTCCTTATCCTCAAGTCTCAAGTCCTGAACTGGAACAGTGAGCTGATAAAATGTAGGCTTTGTTCTGGTGTAAATGCTGTGCTGGAGAATAACTGCACGTGAAAGGGATTTGAAATCCCCTTTTATTAAATCACTATTATTTACACACTTCCCAACTCGGGAGAGATACAGAAGTAGAAGACCACACTTGGGTCGAACTTAACAAATCAAATAAATTTAACTAAACCTAAAATAGAAATGTAATTCAACTTTGCTTCGCAGAGCAAATCGCGGAGTTTGGCCTCTTACTAAAAGGGTGCGTAGCAAGATATACTAATACTAGCGCACTTCAATTTGTTTCAATATGCAATCACGTAGTAAGCACTATGGTTTATAAATTTAGCTGCTAGATGGTCAGGCGAACGTCGAGCAGACTGACCGTGATCTGAGACTAAAGCTCTCTCACACCGAGAGGTTTCTACCTCTGGTTTAAATAGTACTTTGCTGTACTTCAAAATTAGCATAAGCTAAAAATGCGCGCTTCTTCTGACGGGAAGTTGAAACAGAGAGGAGATAGAAAGATTTAAATTGAAATAAAACTTGGTTAGTTTAACTAAAACCTTACAGACAAAGCGGAAAGAATGGGCCGAACAACACCAACTGCACGATGAAATGCTTCAGAGGGCTTAAGAATGCTGCAAGCTGGTGCAAGACAATCAGTTGTTGCGAGAGAGTTGAATGTGTCTCCGTAGTGTCATTAGCTGGCTGTCGAAGAGGTGGGGCAGCACGTCGGAGGATTACCACAATTGCAAACGATCGCTTGCTGTTGATTTGTGCAAGACGCTATAGATCACAATAAGCACAACAGCTGGCATCGCATCTCTTTACTGCTGCAGTATGTGTCATATCCCTACAAACTTTGTCGCGTAGACTGCATGAAGGCTGATTGTACGTCCGAGGACAATGTGGTTTGTGTTTTTTTGTCCCCATCGCATGCCAAAGCGAGGTTGAATTGGGCCCATGAAAATCGCAGCTTTGTACCAGAGTAATGAGGACACGTATACTTTAAGGATGAGTCTCAGTTTAAAATCCAGAACGATTCCCAAAGGGTAATAATATGACGAGAGCCAGGGATACGCTATCGGGCGCCAAACATCGTCGAAACAGACTGTAGAGTCATTAGAGTTTTTAATTTTTTAAATTTTTTCTTTGAAGCGGGAGGCGTAAAATCTGAGTAATGCCCTTCCCGGGATTCGAACATGGACCTCTCGAATACGCGCCGAGTGTGCTAACCATTAAACTATAAAGACATGCTGGAAGAAGGGAAAAATAGATTATTATAAAGAAGGATGCTTACTTGTATGGACTGATTAGCAACGAACAGCCACATCAACCTTTACCTGTTTCCTGGTGGCTCATTCACAGCTATCTGATATCGAAACGAACTCGATATCAGACTATATTCAGTCATTTAGTTGATATATTCAGTCACAGCTGTATGATATCGTGAAGAATTCTACACCCTGTTGTGCATCCTTTTGTTGCTGTAATGAGTACCGATACGATATTTATGGGCGATAACGCCCACCCTCATAGAGCTCGAGTTATGCTGAGATATCTGGAGAGTGAAATTATTCTACATCTGCCCTGGCCGTCTAGATCACCGCATAGAGGTTCCCATAAAGCATGTGGGGGACATGTTGGTACGACGGATAACAGGTCGCAATGCGCCGCGAGGCATCCTCCACGAGATCCGACATACATTATTACAGAAATGGGCACTAGTACTATAACAAGTGATCAATGACACTACTGCCAATTTGACTCGCCGTTGTCAAGCATGCATTTCAGCTAATACCCGTTATTAGCGTGATGTTTCCATTGCATATTCTACCGACTTATTTGGTGTTTCGCTATGTGGTGGCCATAATACAAGTATTTTTGTATAGCTTTACTTTACTGTTTGCTATGCGGTCTAGTAACATCACACCAACCTCGTGGATCAGTTTAACGTAAATCCATTAAATAGTTTTTTTTACTCCACATTTTGCATTTGTTGCTTATTGTTTTAGCTAGAATTCATTACGCAATTAGACATACTAACATTGAATGTATAAAATTAAAGACACTGCTCCCATAACACTTTCTTTTAACTTCAATTACTAGTTCTTGGCACTGTCATTTAGCGCAATGATCCTCAACACTTTTCTTTGGTGCTATGTTCCTTAGCTTTGCTTTTAGGTCCATTGTAGTTTCGGTGGATTATCACCTGACGCATTCAAAACTCCGAACATTATAACACAGTTTTAAAAATAAAAAAATGATCTTTTGTAATGGCTTTGTTTTACACTTTAAAATAATAAAAAGTAATCAGCAGCCTTTTGCTGTCTTAATTGCAGACAACAAAGTTCTTAAAAACATGCATTCATTTTCTAAACATTGGAGATGATGTTCAGCAGCTAGATATCGCTCTAATATCCAATAAATATTGATTAATTGTTTTACTTTCCCGTCAAATTTTAATTTTGTTGTGCAAACTACCAATAGTTATTATTTACGGAGAAAACTGTGTTGGTAGCCAAAGCATGAAATAATTCCAGTTTCTAATGCCAAATCAGCATTGCTGCAGTTTCTTATGTACCCTTATATCTAAATTTCCATTTCAATATTTCAGAAATGTTTTAGTATTGTAATGTAACAGAAGTTTTAAATACTCAAAAGACAGAGCTATATTTTTATATCGTCTCGTTGAAATTTACAATGAGCAAAAAATGCTAACACACAAGTTGTGAATAAATTATATCTGTTTCATGATTAAAATCAAAATATATTTAAAACAGTTAAAAGTTTTAACGGAGGCTCAAAAGTACCCATTAAGGCTTTTTGCGCTCTTGCTGAGCTCACAGTCTACCAGTCAGCTCTTGCACTCACTCCTGTTAGCTACCTTCTTTATTAATTTAGAAGTCAAACAACAAAAACCAGCGTTATATTTTCAAATTTTCGCTAGTCCTCTGAAAATTTGAAAATATAACCCTGACTTTTGGTGTTTGGCTTCTAAATTAATATTTGCTCGGCGTGTTATTGTACCTTCTTTAGTTTAATTCTTTTTCAAAAACATAATTTTAGGTTTAAAATTCCCGATGCAGTGGGATGTTGGTAAACATTTTTGCATTTTTTTCCAGTCTTTTCTTAGTTCATCATGTCAATATTCAGTTTTTTAATAAATCCAATTAATACTTTTTGTGTGTTAGGTTTATTTATTAAAGTTAACGTTCTTAGCACTTAAAGCCACAGAAATTTCAATTCAACAGCAGAATCATAAAATATTTACAAATAGTATATATTTATAATCCCTGATAAAGTGTTTACAGGCTGTCATACATATTTTTATTCGTCGTATTGTTTCTTGAAAATCTAGCCGCTCCACCGTCCATCAGCCTGAAATAGTTTCATAAAAAAGAAAAAGCACGTAATGATTTCAAAGATCCCAGCTAATGAAATTCCATAAAAATACTGAATACTTCTCATTAGATATCTCATGATTTTAATACGTGTTTATTAAATCAATCCCATTGAAATGTAGTAAAGAATATCCTTAAGGATTACGTTTATTGTTTTTAAATCGATTACTTTATTATCCAATAACCGTCCAGGTTAAATGTCAAAGCATTTTAGGCTTTCCCGAATGGCAACAAGCTGGCGAATGGAAGACAAAAATATTTTAATTCCGGCCCCGGCAACACATTGCTTTCAACGAAACGAGTTAGTTAATTAAAAATGAAAGATCAACATCTTACATTTTTTCCGTACGATAACAGTCTTGTGCGCTAGAGATAAAAAGGTTTTGTTTCGAAAGAGTTACCTCTGCTCGCATTCAGAGCGTTGTGTTTGTGTGTAGAGACATTAGGATATTCCGAACCAGGAGATGTGATAAAGAGCAATGCCCTCGCCTGGACCCGAACCTCGGACCTCTCGAATGGGCGCGAGTGTGCTGACTATTAGACCACGAAGGCATGCTAAGAAGGTGGAAGAAATGTCTTATATGTTAAACAAAAGTTCATTAAAGGTTTACAAAATATGAAATAAATAATAAAACAAATTCAAATTTTGGCCTTCCATGCGCACAATTCCGTGTGGAGAACTATATTATACAAATTTCTTCATAATTTAAATTTTTTAAAATAATGCAGGGCAAAAATATTTGGTGGTAATAATTTGGAAAGTAATACGTAGCTTATTGCGGACCAACACAAAATCCTATTTCGAGACTAACAGCTCTTTTTGGTCCATTAAGCAAATATTTAATGTATCGCATATCGGTTTACGCTTTGACTTCTTTAATCATTTGTTGTTTTATGACATATTTTATATCCTTTGTAATTTTGGGATCTTTTATCGATAATTTATTGGAATTTCATATTACGAATTCTATTAAGCTCATTAGATACGAAATAAATCTAATAAAACTTTCTTCTGTCAAACGGGGACACGTATCTTAGAAACTAGTAAGAAGCCTAAGTAAGAGAGTGAAAGAAGAGTGAAAGCCTATTGTTTTTATGTGCATGGTTTTACACTGGAATTTATGAACAGACCTTATTACTTTTAGTTAGATTCTTTTTATAAAAAGTGTCACTTAAGCGATCTTGTATTTCACCGCGTTCTGAACAAATATTGCGAAAAGGAAAACTTGGTTACACAGGTTTAGCACTAGCATTATTTCACAGCATTGATATGGCTAGTAGCTCGACTATGAGACTTTTAACAATTTTATTTTACGTTCATACTGTTTAATAAGAATCGCAAGTAGCATAATTTAATAATATTGATGAAGAGCCAATTTCTAATCGTTTGGTCTATCTATTTTTCAACAAAAAGTAGTGTGTCATCATATAAATAATGAGTTTTTTATTGGAATTTCAAAATTAAGACAAACAAACTTCTTTGTTTAATCTAACATATGTTATCCTTCATCTTCTATTATTTATTAATAGTTACGATGGAATTTTGTTCCATCAGAATTTCTCAGATGCCCTCATCAATTTTCACAGATCTTCCAGGAAGAGATTCGTCTTTTTAGGCTGTAGTGTCCGGCTTGTAATGTCTAAAGGCACTGGCAATTATTGAACACATAAAGGAAAATTTGCTAATATGCTCGTTTGTCATTCGCAACTATCTCCGAAAATATGCGTTAATTTGTTTTTCAGTCTTAAAAACTTGCAATAAGAATATGAAAAAGATAAAATTACTACTTGCTTTTGTAGCAAGTAGAAGCAGGTCTTCATTCAGAAATTTGATTCAGCGGAAAAGATCATTTTATTTTTGGGATGATTAAATATTTTCCAATAGTTTTCCAGAATGATATTGAATTTAAAACTGTTTCGCCAACTGGCTGACAACTATCGGAAATTTGAAACGTCATGGCCTACGGCCTAATTTCGAAATCAATATGAAAGCTATTATAACATTAAAATTCAGAAACATTCATTTTAGTTACAGGCTGTCTAATATCCATGAACATCGAAATGAATTTAAAATTTTATTAACTCATTAAAACTTCTTAGAAATATTTTATTACTTCATGCGACAGAATTTAAATTTTATTTCTTTCCAACGCTTGGGATGGCAGAGTAATATTTGTTTAGCATATCTATTTAGTTAGGAGTAATTGGGAAAACTTTATAAAAAGAGTTTATTTCTCTTTGTTCACTTTATTTTTAGAAATCTCTTTCTTAGAATAAAGACCTTTAAAGAAATATAGTTTATTTCAAAATATTAGTTTAAAGACAGATGCAATGATTTATGAAGCCGTGTACTTGAACTCAAAGCGCTCAAAAGGACAAATTTAAATTAAATTGAAATATCGACATCACTTGCACTGGCATTTATGAAGAATTGCACATTTTATGATTTATGACAACAATAGCTTAATTTATTCACTATATCCAAGAGGTTAGTAACCTGAATATGAAAGCAATTGCGTCTTAAAAACCATTAAGTCTATCTTCAATTTTTAAAGAACCGTAAGTACAGGATATAAATTTAACACTAATGATGTTAAATAATACATGAAGTGACTGCATAAGTAGGTTCATAAAAGTAGTTACGCCTTCTGTGATTTTATCAAAGGACGTTAAGTCGAACTCTTTTCAGAGTAACCTACGGCAGAGACGTTCTGACCGAAGGTAGTGTCCTCAAAGAACATATTTCTTACTTGATAAAAAGTGTTTATACAAGATTAAATAAATTTGTACTCTCAAAACTGCTCCTAATATAATTATAGATGCTTTTACGTTTGAATTTTAAAATTTTTTTTTACTGCCGATTTTCTTGTTACAGTTACAAATAGCCATCTGACGCATTTAGATATTTCTGTATGCCTGCATTTAGCTTTTATCGTATAAAATATGTATGTCTTACGCATTATGAAAAATTCTTTAGTATTATAAGAACGCATATTCACATACAAATCTGTGGCATTCTAATATGCTTTTAAATGCATTTTAGAGTAATTAGTTCAAGAATGGAGTGATATAATGAATATGTTTTATACGTTACTGAATTTAAAAATTTTACTAACTTGCAGGTTAGTTAAATTTTATTTGACATTTGGAAATGTGCTACAATAATGCATGAGGATATACGCATTGGAAGGTAGTTTACTCAAACTGGCTTCCCACGAGCAGCGTGCGGCCCCCAGAGCGACTTTACAAGGGCCGCGAATATATTACTCATGAATTAGTTAGCATTATTATGGCAAGAATGTGAAGTAAATTTTAAAATGTTAATGATTTGGAGTACAATTTTAATTACCATTAAAAAATTGGGAGTAACGCTCCAGGAAATTTTCAAATGGAACAAATTAATTTACGCTGTGATACAAATCTTATTCAAAAACTTAAATACACAGATTTGATTAAGCTTATTTGGTACGTGTCAAAATATAAAATAAGTAAATAAAATTTTAAAAGCGTCATACGTTCAAAATTCCCGTTGCAGGGTTAAAGTGCTGGCATATTTTTTTCTGAAAGGTCAGGATTCTTAAAAAGATGACTTTACAAATCTTTTTCTTGTATTTTTATTATTCAAGTTTGTATTACATATCCCGTTCTTAGCGCTTACGCTACATAAAATTCGATTCAATAGCAAATTCACAAACTAGTTAGAAACGTCATATATTTAGAATTTTCGATAACCAGTCTCGGACGCTGGGGATAAAAATGCTTTTTTTTGTACAGTGTTGCCAAACTTCTCTTTGGAATCATTGAGTTTTTTAAATAAAAATTGACTAAAGTTTTACAAAATATGAAACAGATAATAAAACAAATTCGAAACTCAAATTTCGAGCTTCTAGGTGCCCATGTTTGGTTAAAGGAGTACGCTATTCAAATTTTCGTGTCTCTAGGAACCATTGTGTTTCATAATGCAAGAAATGTGAGTACATTCATGCAGATTCTTCATTGTTTAGTTTCTTTACAGAGCGATAATATTTGGTGGCTACAGTTTGGAAAGTGATGCATCAAATATAGTGACTCAAAGAAAAATGGCGTTTCCAGATTAATATTTCATTCGTGACTAACGTCGCTTTTGGTCTAAAAGGAAAGAGGCTGATCGATGAGCATCTATAATTCCTGATAAAGATAGTTTCTAATAAATTTATTACTAAGTACCAAATTTTATCGAAACCGAAATCCACGAGATGTTGTAGGAAGTAAAAACTGAAGCCAGTAATAATTATTCAGATGTAAACGTAAGCATTTTTCGACATGTGTGTAGGAAAATTTAATAAATAAAAGAAAGTAGTAGGTTGCCTTTACATATTTTGAAGTTTGTTCCTCTTATAAAATGTTTGTACTTTCTTTTTAATTTTTGTTTAAATACGTTATTTAGTGGTTGATTCACCAAATTATAGAATTACTCGAAATGAGTTTTAAGGTACTTTTTAACTCTTTTGAGCATATCCTCGGAGTAAATGGAAGCACGCTCGACGTGTATTCGGACACTGTGGATTTCTTCAATTTCCTGATATCGAAAAATTCTAAATGACTCCACAAGTAGCGCACGAACTAAAAAGGTGGTTGACGATTTTTCATCACCTCTAGGATTTGGGGACTGGATCCCCGAATCCCCAGTCACCCATTAAAAGTGTATGTATATAAGGTATTTTCTCCCTCCTTTTCGCATGCCTCTGTGGTGTAACTGGAAGCACACTCCACGCTTCTTCTTCAACTTCAGAGTTGGAGTGCTGGAAAGAGCGTTGCACATTTCTCACGTTTCTGTACCGATGAAACCTAACGATTCTGTAAAGTATCAGATGTTCTAATTGAAAGTACACTGCGAAAAAAAAGAGACAGTTCTATCAGAACAGTTACGTTCTACTGGGTCAATTGCCGAAATTTAAATTGCGTTTTTTATGTTTCGACATCGCGACTTAGGATATGTATATTAGATTTATATACAGCAGTGTTTTAATGTAGGTATTTTGACACAAAATCAGAGTTTTTCTGAAATGGCATGCCAGCGTTTTTCCATATTTCAATTCTAAGACTCAAATTATGCCTAAATATTAAATTTTGTAAAATATGATGCGAAATTTGCAGAGAAATTAAAAAATTTCTCTTGGCGCAGTTTTTTCAGTTCGCGCCAAGAATTATTCACTTGGCAAACTTCTTAATTTATAGCAAACTATTTTTCTTTCCTTTTTTTCATTGTACACGAGCCGAAAAAAAGTCTCATTCATTACTTTAAATAATTTTTAGAAAGAGCGTAAGCTTTATTTGACGTTATTACCGCTTGTAAGGAATATACCAAATTTCAAAACACGCCAGTATGTAAATTCGAGTATATCTTAGGAAATCTTGAATAAAAAAACTCTAATTTTTTGCAAGTGTGCCGAGCAATACATCTACTTTAAGATGATCTTAAAAATATTACAGGTTATACAATAGAACTTTTTTTAATTTAAAAAATAATTTTTAAATAAAAATTTAAATCATAAAAAAATGCGTGAATTATATTTGGATTAAGCCCAAATTTCGAATTCTGGAAGAAGGAATTAAAGAAAGCAATTGACTTCAGTTATTAATCCTTATTGACGAATCTGATAGATCCAGAAAGATTTTAAAATATGAATCATGGAGTTTCTAATATTTTGAGTGTTAATATTATCCAGCACTGTACTGCACTGAGCCAGTACTCTAGTACTGCACTCAAAGCTATGCACTCTGAATAATAGGATAAAATAGGATAATATTATTAGGCTATTATAAAGGAAGCCGTAAATAATCGGCGTAATAAAATCAGCTTATAATACAAGATTTGAATAATGAACATAAACACATACAAAAACCTCAAGGCACGTTTTTTTGACATCATTGTACAATGTCCTATCACAAAAATGTTATATTTTATATTAGAAACATGACATCCTTATCGATTCATTTATAAAGTACCTCTCAATCATTCCCTATTAAAGATTTCAAACAGAATACTAAAATCCATTAAATAGATATGTGCGGTTAATATGAAGATTTTCTATTCATGAGAAAACAAATCTAAAGTAATTATTACAAAAATAATCTTCTATTGGTATATCATATTAATCTGCATGTTATGTTACCCACTAAAGTGTATTACCTTTTTTAAAATAAAACATTAAAAATTCTCCTCAGAGCCCCTTGCTATGTTAAGGAGGATAGACTATATAAACATCTCAACAGCCCAGTTTCGCATAATATTATTCTAAAGCAAGTCCACGATCTCTTCAAGAATGGCAACAATTCTCGTTATTCCGAAACTCAGGGAATCATTAAATCGTTGAATAAACACATGAAAGCGCAAGGGTAATTTTTCATCCCGAAACCTGATAATCATTCTCCGCTCTTCAGCGCTACCTCGTTCATTTGATTAATTTAATTATCCTGACGATTAAATTTATTTATCTTTATAATCACAAAGTCGTAAAGGCATTTAAGTCAGATTTTTCCAGAACAGTGTTAGATATATATCAAATAGTTAAGATTACACATGCATTAAACATAACACAGCATTCTTATTGAAAATAAATTATTTTAAAATTTGAGATGAACGCATTTATTATCAAATTAATTAAAAATTTTCATAAAGCATAAAATTTGCATATACTTTTAAGATAAATAAAAATTTAAGTTAAAACTTGCTTTGACTAAAATCATCATGCATGTGTAAAGTAGAATGCGTAAAATGTTACTCGTTTAAAGCAACCTTGAGTAAGCCTTGAGCAATTTGAGCCAAGTCTTGGGCAATTTGGGACTTCGAGTAAATTAACATATGAATGCTAAAACAAATATTTGGAAATAAAATTTAAGAATGGATTTTGATAAACACTTTTCAATATATTGGTAAAGATATATTTGTGATTATTTTGTTTTGTCCAACTTTCGCTTTCCTTTTTAACTAAACATTGCAGAAATAAAAAGTGACGAAAATTAATATCTCAACAATGTTAATGAGCTATTTTTGATGTCATTTTCTTTCATTCACCTGATGTCATTTCAAAGACTTTCAAATCTTTTCTTTAAGTCAAATAAATTGCTTCGCTTCGCTGAAAAGAGATTTTTTAAAATACTTTACCACCAATTTTTCAAAATACTTTTATGCATCATAATAAAACCAGACACGTGTGATTAACTAGACGCAGTTTACTTAAAACAAAAGATGTTAAAAACAAACTGTAAATGTCAGTTTAAAAAAAACACACTTTTGAAATTTGTTAAAAAAACTGTAAAAGAAATTTTAAAAATACTTTCTTTAAAAATATTTATAAAAGTCACTTATCAATGCAAATAATTGTAATTTCATAAACGTATATGACCATATAACATACGCAATTTATCTGTATTGTAGTATGCGAAAAATGAGCTACAAGGCCCGAACAAAGGACTAAATGATTATAAAAGTTGTGTAAGAAAACGTGCATTTCTTTTTAGTTTACATCTGAGTGCCAATATACAGTTTCCTATGTAAAGAACAGTTTTCCATGTTTCTAATCTCTTACAAATAACCATTAAAATTTTCAGGTCTACTGTGCCTTCTAATTGCCTTGGGAACAATCTAGTAATTGATTGGGAACAGAGAACTTACTCAGGCCATGTCTGTGTGTGCGTGAAACAGACAATACCAGCAAGAAGGGTTAGCTTTACCCTTTATTTCTCACAGCGTACAAGCGCTCCCCCACTTCGGGATACAAAGACCAACACTTTTGGTTTAAAACGTAGAAAATAAGAAATAGTCACTTAATAAATAACTTAACTAAATAAGAACTAAGCTTAAATGCTTTACAGAACCTATTAACGCGAAGATTGGCCTTTTGAACCTGCGTAAGTAGTGAGCTAGATGCAAATACTACAATACGCCTATGATATCAGCAGGGACAAAGTTCTGGCCTAAAGGCAGACACGTACTGACGGAAAAGCACGCGCGTAGCAGAGCTGCAGGAAGACTTGCCTAGAGGCCATTTCTTAAATACCTTTTACAGTTGCAAACTCATTAGCATAAAAATCCTACTCCCGCTTATTATCTCTTGGCTAGAAGCCGCTTCTTAAATACCTATATAGTTTGCGAAATCATTAACATAAAAAATCATACAGGTGCTTATTCTGGCCGGAAATAAAAAATAAGAGAGGCTAGCAAAGATTTAAAAATAAAATAAACAATAGTAAAACTTAAAATCCTTATAAAGTAGCTAGGGGAAAATAATAATTTCTGGAATTCAAAAATGCAGTAATTTCAAATTTATATTTTATTAAAATAATTGTTTACGTTTTTAAACAACTTTAGGTTTTCAGAAATCTCAAAACTTTTCCTTATTATCAAAAGATTAAAATGACAAAACGTATGCAATCATTCTTTTCATTATTCGTACGTTTTACGCTATTTTTCTCATAACAATGTAAAATTATTAGAATGTATAACATTCGTTATTAGAAATCTTTAATTTATTTGCAAACATACATGTGAATATATATTAGAGCAATTGAATATTGTTTAGTAAATTAAATAATTGAGTTTATACGATCGTCATATTAATATATCACAAATGTTATTTGTTGGAATGAAAGCCCTTAAGCTTTCATTTATACGATACAGACAATCATACGAAAAAATTTCCAAAAAAAAAATCTTCAAATATTGTCGAAACTGCCAATTCAATTATTAAGAAAGCATTGTTGAAGATACAAAGTAAAGGTGAAAATTTATAAAACAGATCAAAGCTTGTCCTTATAAGGTATTTTCTCCCTTCTTCCAGCATGGTGTAACGGTTAGTCTAGCTTGCCTTAATGGTGTAACGGTTAGCACACTCGGCACGTATGCGAGATGTCCAGGATTCTAGTCCCAGTGAGGGCATTGCTCGTTTTTCACGTCCCCAGCATAAAAAAAATCTTACTGATTCTGCAGTGGCGTCCGATCTAAAAAAAAAGGTGGTTTCCGATGACTCTTCACCCCCAGGATTTGACATCTGGGTCTCCTAATCCCCAGTCGCCCTTTAAAAGGGGGAGTATATAAGTATTTTCTCCCTCCTTCCGGCCTTCCTTTGTGGTATAACGATTACCACACTTGGCGCGTATTCGAGAAGTCCAGGTTCGAGTCCGCGCGAAGGCATTTCTCATTTTTTCACGTCTCCAGCATGAAAAAAAAAGTCCTAATGACACTACAACCTCTGTTGTAAATCTCATGGAAACGCTGAGAACGTACTGTTTCAGCAAAATAACTTAAACTGCTGATTCCACCAAAATAACCTAAGAAGATTAATCCCAATAAACTCAAGTCCTTATGCTATAGTAATCCTTTTTGCTATACTAAAATATTAAGTTTTGGGATTAATTTTGAAATTAAACTAAATACTCTATGTGTTACATAACGCATATCCATCTTTTAAAGTCAACTGTTTGTGTCGATTCTTTGCCCCATATTAAACAAAAATGAATTATTTTTAACTAAATAGGGAGCAAAATACCTGTTTTTGTTTTTAGTTTTTTATAAAAAAAAAGAAAAGTCTAAAACATCGTGAATTGATCCTAGAAAGAATCATGAATTTATTCAACAATTTATGCCTTAAAATTAAAGTTATTTTAATTAATACTATTAAAAATGAATATATTCACATAGCTTATACACTGGTGTGCAAAAATTAAGGACGAAGTCGAAAAATTAGCATATCAGCTGAACGAAGAGGCAGAGCGGACAGAAAGACCAATCAGGAGATTAAGTAAGGTGATGTACGGTAGCACATGCGCAGACATGCAGGTAGACGTAATGGGCGAGTGTCTGAGTAGTATAAAGCATGTTGTCGGTGTAAGATCAGTATTTCTGGCAAAGAGATTGCACGCCGTATAGCAGTTAAAATCACACCGAGTTGCTGCCTCAGCGAGAAATGGCGAATAATCAATCTGTTAGACGACATCTGGATGCTTTTACCCGAGGTCAAGTCATTGGGAAGTTGGAGGAAGGCCGCAGTGTGACAAGTGTGGCTGCAGAGTTCGGAATTGCTCACAGCATCGTTTCACGACTTTGGAGACAATTTCAAACTACAGGAACAGCTATCCGGGGGTTTAGTAGTGGTCGTCCACGAGGAACCACACCCGCAGATGACCGGTATATTGCCTTACAGGCCAGAAGAAACAGGCGGCAGACAGCGGGAGAAATCGCTAGACACACGACACAGGCGACTGGACGACCGATATCGCGTTTTACCGTGGCCAGAAGACTGCACGGTGGTGGTCTGTTTGCACGACGCCCTGTACGGTGTGTACCTCTAACGCCTGCCCATCGGAGAAGGCGTTCTCTGTGGTGCCGAGAACACCGGAATTGGAGAGACAATGAATGGGGACGAGTACTCTTTACAGATGAGAGCAGATTTAGTCTGAGTTGCGATTCTAGACACATACACATCTGGACAGAGCGGGGAACACGCAATAACCCCTTCAACATCATCAAAAGGGACTGTTTTGGAGGTCGCGGAGTTCTCGTTCGAGCAGACTTAATGCATGGTAGCCGGAGCGACCTTCATATCTGCCAAGGAGCTTTGTCACCTGGGACTGCTATTGTAACGAGGTTCATCTTCCTTACATGCGTCTTTTCACAATGGCTATGGGTCCTCAGTTACTCTTCATGGATGACAACGCTCAACCTCATCGCACAGTTACTGTCGAAGAGCTGTTGGAAAGTGAAGATATTGAACACATGGATTGGTCGGCAAGGTTTCTGGATTTAACTCCCGTCAAGCATGTACGGAACTTACTAGGGAGACCCGTGGCAGCACGTAACTTATCGCCAGTAACGATTCCGAAACTGCGATTGGTGCTGCAAGAGGAACGAGCAGCAGTGTCTCAACAGCTCATTAACAACCACATATCCAGCATGCACAAATGATGTGAAACCTGCCTAGCAGTCAGGGAAGATCATATCCCCTGTTAAAGACCGGATGTTTCTTGCTGGACACCCATTACAGGGATGTTTCGGCCTTCAGTCGCATTGCATGCCTCCATGCTACTTTTTCAATAAAGCTTCTTTTTATCCCTCTGATTTCTCTTTTAGTAAGTGTTGCTTACATTACTCATGTGCTTACGTATTGGGGATCTTACGGTATTAAATGTGTTGATTTGGAAAGCTTTTGTACAAAGTTATATAGAAAAAACCGTCTCGTCCTTAATTTTTGACACAAGTGTATTTAAACTGCAAATAATCCATGATTACGGATGATCAGATTCGTAGTGATCCGTTCTTACGAACGGACGTATCTTAACTTAGCGAAAGGTATGAATTATAGTTCTTCAAAAAAAATATGTTTTAATTAATATCTAATGAGAAAACTAGTTTCGTCCATATGGTATGACAAATCCAATATACCGTCTTTTTCCGAAAATAAGACACTGTCTTACTTTCTTTTTTGGTCCAAAATACGCGCTAGGGCTTATTTTCGGGGAAGCGCAAAAATAAAAGTATATTTATATATTTTTATTTAATATTTATTTTACACAGAATACAGAAATTTAAATTTATTCAATTACTGTGATCTGGAACATCGTCATAAATAAAATTCTGAATTATATTCTGATTTTCTTCCAAATCCATTTACTGTTGAATTATTGGTCCGAATCTCTCATGTCTTGCGATATAGCTATCGTTAAATGAATACTTCTTGTCTAAGTAGCCTGTTCGTAGTGCATTGGAAACATCACTATCAGTTATTTTGTCTCGTGAATTTTTTACCCATTCACAATTTCTTGTAAGCCTGGAGATCCTTGAAGGCTTGTTTATTGCAATGTCAAGTGTCTGGAGGTAACCAGTCATTCCTGCCGAAATCATTATTTGATCAATCTTCCTCTCAGCAAGAAAGTTTTTCATGTCTTTAGCGCGGTGAGTACTGGCTGAATCCCAAATTAGTAAAACAGTGGTGGCAGCATAAAATCAACCCTTTTTCTTATAACTGCTTGGGTGCACCAGGCTTTCTCACTTTCAATGATATAAATTCCTGAACACGTTGAATCTGGTCTTTTTTACCTTTAGTGATTAAAAATGGCGATACTTTCTTGCCATCTAGACGAATCGCAAAAAAAAAAGGTAACACGTGCACTATCGTAACCGGTAGAAGGAACGTACATTGACGAAGAAGCCTTGTGGTGAACTGTCGTTTGAGCTCCTTGGCCTAGGAATACCGCGGTCTCATTCATAGCAATAATGTTGGAGAGTTGGTATTTCGAAAAATCGATGCCATCAACAAAAAGCTTAAACGCAAGTGCACGCTTAACAACTTCATTGTCTTCCAGCTTAAACAATGTTGTTGATCTCCTTAGAGACAGTTCATATCGTTTAAGGAAGTTGCCCAACCAGTGTGACGATGCTTTAAATTCTTCTGTGGATATATCAAATTCAATTGCTGTTTCAAGGGCAA
>KK112327.1:213964-290223 GCA_000611955.2 Stegodyphus mimosarum
TTTAAAAGCGTCGAAAATCTACAATAAATACGCTGAAACAATCAGCAACACAGCTTCAGGCTGTAACTGTAAAGGTAGCTTCACGGCAACACTAAACTTATAATAAAACACCGTGGAACAATCACCAATCCACTGTCAAGCTATACTGTAAAGATAGCTTCACGGCAAAGCACTATCTGGATTGCTTTCCGTTCACAGAACTCTCGCGTAGCAGCTATTCTCACACTGCTCGCAACACTTCACAATGCTCGCAACTAACTAACTAGACAACTAACTGCTCTCAGAAACGCAAGGTTTTATATAGCTTTTCTTAAAGTTCCACACGTTTCGAGAAATATCTCGACAGGAAATTATTCTAGAAGCTTCCCGATTGGACCATGGGATATCGCCAATTTGGTCGCCAAATGGGCGATAAAGTCGCCAATCTGGCAACCCTACCATACACTATTTTATGGCAACCCTAGTGCTATGCCGGAAAGCTTACATACAGGCGCAACCGCCGAATTTTTCGCAACAATATTATTACTTATACTTAATAAATCAACAGCATTTTTTAACGAATTCTTTTTGTCTCATTATTTTAAAAAGTTCCGAAAATCACGATAGGGCTTATTTTCGGAGGATGTCTTATTTTACAAAAAGTTCCGAAAATCATGATAGGGCTTATTTTCGGAGGATGTCTTATTTTCAGAAAAAGACGGTATATATATCTATAATTTACGTTTTCTATGTTTGAAAGATGGCTATAATATTTATGTAATTTTTTAGTACCTTTTAGACTTAGTATTGTTACGAATTTTGTACATAGAATGATATTTTTTGTAAATTTGTATGTGAATTTTTTTTACTTTTCCTATAATGTAATATGAAAAGCTGAGAGAAATAGTCTTCTGCCGGAAAATAAGAATAAGGGAGAAAGTATATTTACCAATGAGCAAATGACTATCTCTGTAAATTTGCGAGATATCGTCAACCTGGCAAATGATTTGGCTATTAATTTTTGTCGACAAATTTGGCAAGAAATCCCTAAAAAGTCACTAAACTGGGCCATCATTTGGATATATTTAGGTCCTGTTTTTGTAAAGTGCAACAGATATTGTAACTGAATAAATATCTGCCATTGATGCTCTGTATAGCTGTGACCGTAATTCAGCCCTCGTATGCCTTCTAGTAACTTCCAGAATCCCAAAGTACTAGGAATATCTCGTCGGTGAAAACTACAAAACACCGGAGACAGTATCAGTTCCTCAGTTGTTAGTTGTTAGACCAGTGTGAGTTCGGAGTACTGAGTTAACTCCGGGCTGGCTTTATTCTTTAGATGAGCTTTGCATTGCATTGTGTTTAACATTCTTAGTAGTTTGCTGTGTAACTACTGATTGCACTCGGTGATATTGTGAAGAGTTGTATGACTATTTCTACGAAAATTACAGAAAGTATCAACTTTTTCTTCTGTTAAAATAAATTTTCTCAACCTTTCAAAGGACCTGTGTGCTTCCAATTTATTGCAAACACGTACGCACACAATAGTATTATTATTATTACTTCATTATTCTTATTATTGTTATTACCTTAATCGAAAATACTTTTTCGCTTAGGAAACTGAACTGCTCGTAAACCCGAAAAATCTTTCTTAGTTTTCTGAATTGGCAGAAAGAATAATATTTACACCTATAAAAGAAATAAATTTTTAATAATTTTTTCAATTTTAATTTTATTAAAATTTGAATGGTAAGCACTTCTTTGAGGTGTTGAAACGAAATTTTTAATTTGTAGATTGCATATCTCTTTCCCATTTCATTCGAGATAACATCTTAAACGTTTACCTAACTTTATAGCTGACACCCTACGTTTTAGCCTAATAATTAAGACTTAAATATCGTAAAAACAATTCAAGGCTACGAAACAATATTAGTTGCCTTTCAATTATACTTCTACCCGGCTATTATTTCCTTGCGAGTAAAATAAGACGCAAAGCCTAAATTTGTCCAATTTTTCTTCGATGGGAATAGTTTCGGAGGATATCCGTGTCATTTTGCCAGGGTTTATCTTTCATATAATATTTTTTTGTACTGTTTCTAATTTTTCGATGATTAATTTCCTTCATATAACGTAACTGGCATTCATCAAAGACGAAAGATTTGTTTTCAAAACAACTAGATAATCCACTCATATGTTTGCTGTAATATGATAGATGACTGCTGTGATTTTGCCATAAAGTATTATATTCTAAACCTAAACCAGAAGCGCCCATAAATAAATATCTGTTTTTTCAGCAAACATTCTAAATTATTTAGATGATCATAGATGCTGAAAATCAGAATATTATTCATTAAATCAAACGTAGTTTAAACCCAGTAATACAAGGAAGTGCAAAAAATGCAACGTAATTGTAAGTACATTATTGTACCCTTTATTGATTTCCGGATTTTATGTACTCGGTTTATTTTTTCAAATTTTCTATAACTAGGCTCTGATGCATAAGCTATCTGCACGGTATTCACTGTAAATTTAAATTGGTGCTTGCTACCTCAGAATGTGTCATTGCTGTCAATCATTCAACACCACTGTCTAAAAGGCACCAGTTGAGGGCGCAAAGTATTTTGCTCGAGATAACGTAAGAGTATGTTTGTTATGGTGATATGGTCGATCTCCTAGTATGCGGCTGGATTAAACATGTAAATAATATATTGCATTAATGAATTAAAATTCAAGAAATAATAACGTGCGGGCAATCTGAAGAGTCAAGTTAGATAACATTTATAATGCAATACTTTAATGAAACATTTAATTACAGTCTTTAAGGGCATTAAATTCTCAACATCATAATCAAGTTTGTAATCGTTTACAGAAAATTTCAAGCAGTTGTAACACCCTAGAATTAAGAGTATAAATCATATTAAATCTATCAGCAATATACTCTGCAGTTAAAACTTCATTGGCAGCATTATCATTTTAATTTAATCCTTAGATCTATTTCTTTTTCTTACCCACTTTACAATTTAAATATTTTGTACGCTGGAGCTCTGTAGATATGTAAAAATTACTCTTATGATACGGAGATTATAAAAATAAAAATGGTTTTCATATTTTAAGATAAAAATATTATTAAAAGCCTTTGTACTAATGGAAGGAATTACGTATTATAATACCATTTCCAGTTAGGTATATCTTAACTGACATATAGAACCAGTAAGCGCTAAATAAAATGTACATTTTAGCAAATACATACGAAATGCTCTAGCTGGTTGAAGATTAAAATGACAACTACATGAAAATTGTTGCATTCATTTTAATGGGAAACCTATCTAAAGAGCAAAATTTTAAACCATACATGATACAGATATATAAATATAAATGTAGGTAAATAATATATGAAAGTATGATAATTTGTACTTAAAAATTAGAAAGAATTTTGTTAATGAGCGTTCAGAGTCTGGTAATGATGGGGTTTTAATTTCTAGAGTTATGGGTTTCTAAACTTCAAGTCTAAAGTTGTCTCCAAAATATATGTATCAGTCTACACACCGAAAAATACATGACAATACATATTAGCTGCTAATGATTTTATAGATAATCTCATAATAATGTTAAATATAGGACTTTTTTGTTAGCTAATGGCAAGTTTACTGACGAATCTGAGCTCAAATAGCCTTAAAACTTCGTGAAATATGCAATTCAATCAGAGTTAGATTTATATACTTTTTTTATTTTCTATTCATATTGATTTAGCAGTTCATTAATTTTTAGCAGTATGTAATTAAATGGGCAAAAGCAAGTGGATAAACCAAACTACCATCAATTAACAATAACTAAAATAAGAGAGAGTGTTTCATCTTACTTCTAAGTAAGAATCAATTATTTGCTAGATTCAAATCATAATTCACAATTGATACTCAGTCAAAATAAAGATATTAGCCCACTTAAAGAATCCTGTTAAAAAACAAATAGACTTTAAAATTAAAGTTTCTCACTAAGAACACAATTAAACTGAACGAGATGCTCGCTTTAAAAGACATATCCCCTACACTCTCTTTTGATTTCAAATACAAAAGTTAAAACAAAAGAACACAAGGGAATGTGGGAAGAAGGAGGGGTGCAGGTGCAGCCAGAGTGACATCAGAACCCGAAGATCGGCGCATCCGCCGACAAGCTGTGGCGGTCCCGCAAGTCACTTGTACCGCGATTCCGCAGCATGTGCAAGATACCCTGGATGTTCCAGTGTCGACCAGAACCATTTCCCGTTCACTGGTTGAACGTGGCCTGCA
This sequence comes from Stegodyphus mimosarum, assembly GCA_000611955.2. Taxonomy (NCBI): domain Eukaryota; kingdom Metazoa; phylum Arthropoda; class Arachnida; order Araneae; family Eresidae; genus Stegodyphus; species Stegodyphus mimosarum. Next base: position 218,230 of record KK112327.1, read on the forward strand.
CTCATGGCGTCCGTTAAGAAGACTGCCATTGACCCCACAGCATAGACGCCAACGTTTAGAATGGTGCCGGACTGGAGCGATGTGGATGACAGAATGGCGAAACGTCGTGTTCTCAGATAAGTCACGCTTCTGTTTATCCAGTGACAGTCGCCGCATACGTATGTGGCGTCGACGTGTAGACAGATCTAATCCGGCAGTAACTGTGGAACGCTCTACCGCGCGACAACGTGGCATAATGGTTTGAGGCGCTATTGCCTACGATTTCAGGTCACCTGTAATCCGTATTCAGGAAAATATGACGGCCCAACGATACTTGGATAATGTATTGCCGCCGATGGCAATCCCGTACCTTCAGGGGCTGCCTAATGCAATTTTTTAGCAGGATAACGCCCGACCACACAGTGCTCGCATCTGCCAACATGCTCTGCAAAGTATACAGATGCTTCCCTGGCACCACCGTGATTAGACGCCGTTTGCAGACTCTGCCCCTGTTTCGTTCAAAAGACGAACTGTGGCAAATGGTTGAAAATGAACAGAGAGCCATCCCTCAGGACACCATCCGAACTTTTATTGACTCTATGCCTAGACGTGTTTCTTCGTGCATCGCTGTCCGCGGTGGTCCTACATCAGTATGCGTAGACGTTTTTCTTCGTGCATCGCTGTCCGTGGTGGTCCTACATCCTACTGAACCGACGCCGTTCTCGTTCTGTATTCTGACTATCATTTTGAAATAAAGATCACTTATTACTCCTTGCCGTCTCTATCTTTTTCCAAATTTCATCACTTTCTGACCACTCCTTCTTGGTGTTGCATTTTCAATGTCAAGCAGTGTAATATTAGCAGCTAATTGTGTTACTGTTGTTTTATTTCTAAATAAATTGATTTATTGTACTTTTTCTTCACAAAAATTGAGAGCTTAACGTTTTGTATTGAACAACATAAAAAAAAACTTCATCGAAATAATACAATAGCATTTTAGTATCTCTATTCTTTTTATAATAGTATATGTAACTAAATGTAAGTTAGTTTTATATAATTTAATAATAAGCAATACTTTTTAATACCGTCTCGTAAAGAAAAATAAGGACCACTTCTTCATACATGTCAAAATAACATATATTAAAAATTGTTCCTTTTAACTATTTGTAATGTATGAAATATCTTCGGTATACTTCGTAACGTAAATGCCAAATGAGGAAAATGAATAGTTGCTCGTTAAAAAAAATTGCTTCCTACAAGATAACCCTCATTACACTTACACCTATCCATAAATAACTAATTTTAATATTTATGGCACAGACACAAAAATTAAAAGGAAAAACATTTATGAACGAAAAATGCACTAGCACTTTTATTTATGAAATCAGCAATTAAAAGTCCTCATTTTTAAACCTTTACTCTGAAAATAATCCAAAAATAACTCGAAACCTTTTACGCTGAGTTCGAGAATAACAGTTTCCAAGAATTTCTCTTTTCCTATACTATGCTTTCAAGTGTTATTTTTAATGATCGTTTAACCAGAGTTATTAATTTTAAAAGATAACATGGGTAAATGGAAGGTAAGAATAATCTAAATATTTGTTTTGCGTTTAATTAATTTGTCGGTTAGAACAGCATACGGCGCATTTCAAAAAAGGAAATTCTGTACTTTTATTTCCTGATTCAAGCAAAGTGATAGATATGGATAGCTGACCTTTTTCTTTGAGGTATTTTGAGAGTTTTAATGTTATCAGAAGTAATGTAATGTTTAAAAATGCTTTGAGATATGGTATTTATTGGGCTGAATTCTCGATTTAAGCTGTCTTTTCTGGCAGCAAGCAAATAATTTTAAACTTATAACTAATCAAAATGCCCTGGATGTTAGAAAGAAATTGAAGAGGTTATGCTGTGAATGGGTCGCGTGGAGAAATTGTGAAAAGCATATAAATCATATTCTATTAGCAAATGGATTCTTCAAGATGTTTTTATTATTAGGGGGTATATATATTCCTTTCGATTATGTAAGAAATTCTCTCCTTCGTTCCTAGGACGTCTTCGTAGCGTCACTTAAAGCAAGTGCGGTAAGTAATATCGAGGTCGCGAGTTCTCGTTCCGGTGTGGGCATTGTCGATTTTTTACAGTTTTTGCTCCAAAATAAACCTGATAACTCTACAAATGGCGCCAGATCTAAATTATTGTTTACGACAATTCCTCATCACTAGGATTTGACGAATAGGTCCCTTCCTGCGAGTCTACTCTAATGTGGAGGAGAATGTAAGGAATTTTTCTTCTTCCCTACCGTATCCCTTTATGATGTAATTAGAAGCACGTTTGGTTAGGAGTTGGAAGATCGGAAATATGAATCCCGGAAAAGACACTGGTGATTTTTCATATTTCTTGCTCAGGAAAAAAAATTAATCACTCTACAAGTATAATTCTCAGTATCATTTTCTTTCGCAAAGTTGCTGTGTTTTCTCTCCTGGAGGATTTTGTACTTCATATTTTCTCTTTTCTTACAAACTATAAATTTTTCTGAAATTTGTTCGGCTATTTCCTTAAATAATTTCTGTAAGCTGTTTCAGTCTGACTGGAAAATGTTGCGCTATTTTACATTGAATGTTTTAAAGTGCATTTAATGTAATGTAAATTAAGAATATTTAAATGATTGAAAGTTCCATGCTTTATAGAACAGTGAGTTGTTAAATCTCTTAACGTTCCCAAAAGTACCTGCCTGAGCCAGAAATTCTCTCAAAATTGCTTGGTTTCTAATCGTAACGTTAATAAAAGTCTTAAAAGATATTATCTAAATATTTGCTTATTTTCTTTAAGCTTTGTTTGCTTGCAATGAAAGATGTGTTTGGAGTCTCCATAGCTTATCGCAATAGTCTCAAATTACAGATTGCAACCTAATAGTGTTTAAGTATTGGTTACTGCGAAACAACAATGTAAATCTTTCGATTTTCAGGAAACAATTTTTGACCCTAGTTATTTATTATTTAAACAACATACTTATCATTACTTCTCTTTTACATAGTTTTCTTTTAGGATTCCTTTTTCTCTCTTTCTTTCATAGAAATGGTCGTTTATCACATGTGCATCATGAAGAATTATCTTTCTAAAAACTGGATCATAATGCTTAAAAATTTACGAAAACTGTTTATGAGAAACTTTACGTTTTGCTTGTTCGTGTAACAGCAGCAACTCGTAAAAATAAAGGAAAAATTTCAAATACAGTTACAATATTTCTAAAGTAAAATATATGCTAAAGTCTAGATATAATTCTTCTGTTGGAATATTTCAATTGACCTATACGCGAATTTTTTTGTGAAAATATATCAACTGAGCACGGTGAGATACATTTTAAGAAAGAAAATGTAACTTAAAATTAACACCAGTAAAATTTAGAAATTATAAAATTTAATAACAAACGAAGGCTTTAAATGAAAAAACGTGACTTCATTATATATAAGGTGTATATTCATTTGTAACTAATAATCAAATATTAAATTCTTTTATTTTATTTTTATAGTCCGTAGACATTGCCTCGGAAATTTATCAAAGAGAACAAAAAATATTTATCTTTAAATTGTATTTCAAATTTGACAAATATTTTGACAATTAATAAATTGATTTTAAAAATAATAAAAGAATTTTTGAGATCCAAAACGTTATTTTCTTCTTTTAATTCCTTGTATGAAGTAAAGGAAGTATTCCAACATTTCGCGTATCATATTTCAGCGAAAATATCCGCTCCGCTCTCGAATCCGTGTGAACGATGTTTCTCCATGGCATTTATAGGTACGGATGGAATAAAGGCCCTTTTTTCCCAAAACGGATTAAAAACGGATTTAAAATGGATTCAGAAGAGTTTTTTTTTTGTGATATCTGTAAGTACGTACGTATGTATCTCTCATAACTGAAATTTAAAATTTTTCAAATTTTTCGTATGGTACTGCTATAGCATGTAGGTGTGCGTCTCACATTTTGACTGCAATCGGCCGCACCAAATATATATAAATATGTACATATAGCCGCTCTTGGCTCCATGAGCCTCATTTTTTATTTTTTTATGTTGATAAATGGTGTATTTTTTGCTTTAAATTGATTGAATTATGTTGTTCTCATGTTCCGGTTAAGATTTTCTATCTTTAGTTAATCTGCATGCAATAGATGTAGAATTATCAACGATTTAAAAGTTGTTTAAATGAGACTAAGCGAAACGGAAGAGCCATTTGTTTATATTTTAAATATAGCATAATAGTGGATTAATTCATTTTCTTCACATTCAGTGTCTTTTTGCTGAAAGAGACCAAAGGTAAATTTACAGTTTTGTGCATCGAAAATCTGCCTTCTTGCCCGCTGGCCGAATTGCTTGCTTTTGCGAAGGAAATCTAATTTTAACCTTGAATTTTTTTTTGAACTATTTCAACTGTGTTTGGTGTTTTACGTTTTTCTACATTTTTCAATTTTTGCTGAATATTTTTTGAGTTTTTATGTACTTTTGCTTTACTGCAGACTGATAACTGAATTAATTTATTGAGAAATATGTCTCTAAAATTCGAGGAAATAACTTTAAATGAAATGCAGCAAAAATTGTGTGTAACTTAATATGCCGTACAAAAACATATTTAATTAATAGTAGATCTGATAGCGATATGAATATTTTCAGCTTTGACGAAATTTTTATTTAAGAGGCGGTTCTAATGCCATACGCTGCTTAATAAATAAAGCCTTTTTTTAATGTTTGTTATGTTTCACATTTCTATAAACGCTTTTTTATTTTATATAATTTTAAAAATGAATCCATTTTTCTCTTCTTGTTATAAATAAATGCAGATTGAATCTATAGAGTTTTAAAAATGAACTCCTAACATTTGTAAATTTAGAAAGGCCACTTTTTGCACTAAAGGCCTTCTACAAATATTTCTATTAATGCTATATATCACGGGTAATCTCACTTCATAAGAGCCTCATGGTGGGGAAAGTTCAAAGCCCCAACACTTGATTCTCCAAAAACCGCATTTCTGTATTTATATCATTTTAAATCAAATTCGCTGAAACAACCTTGTATTTGGCGTACATTTACTAAAAACACTCAATCGATTTCAAAGGCAGCTACAGGTCACTCCTCATCATCCTTTCTAGATATTTTGTTTTCCTGATGAGGAGGGACATGTAGTTGCCCTCCTTTCTAGATATTTTTCTAGATATCCTTTCCAGATATTTTGCTCTCCTGATGAGGAAGGACCTGTAGCTGCCTTCAAAATCGATTGAGTGTTTTTAGTAAATGTAAGTCAAATACAAGGTTGTTTCAGCGAATTTGATTGTCACATTGGCTTGTTTCTCTTCTATTCTAATCATTTTAAATGTTGAGAAACAAGTTTCAAATCGATAGAAACGTCTGATTATGAAAAATCATTCAATGATAGTTTACCTTCAGCATGTGATTATGCATCGAAGACAAAATGAATTTTTGTGGTGCCTTTGTTTTCCTATAGCTTGATGCTCTAAAAAGTACTCTTTTTCAGTTTTTAAATAAACGAATTCTCCGTAATACTTTCTTGTAAATGTTGATCTACACTATCTACCAATAAGTATTTGGACACTCATGCAAATGCCGATATCAGCAGTCCTGTTATACATCACGCATTCTCTTCCTGTAGAAATCGTGCAGCATTGGCATTAGTAGCATGTAAGCTGCCCCGAAGGGTAGCGTTATCTGATTTCGAGAAAGGTGTAATGAACGGTTATCACAAAAATAGCCAATCTTTAAGGGGTATATCTGGTGAGCTGAATTACTCAAATCGACAGTGGTCTGTGTGATTCAGAAGTGGAAGATGAGCGGTGATTATAGGTATAAGCTTCAAGTCTTCAGACCCGCGAACCTGGGAGATAGTGACTGATGGGTTCTGTCCAGAGAAATTCGGAAGAACAGCACCAGTCGATGGCCCACACACTCCAGGAATTTCAACAGGTAAGAGTGTTCTTTTGATGAATACCATCCATAAGCACAATGGGAACCAAGCACATCTGCTTGGTTCTCATTGATTGAGCAGCGTGCCCTTCGTGAGCCACCCCTATTTTTAACACGCTTATTGGTTTCTGAATGCTGTTTAAAAGCGAACAATTGGAATACTCTTTTTCTTATTTTTTACCTTTTTCTAAACAATCAGGGACCTCTTAAAATACTGTCTTTCAAAATTGTAAAATACACCTTAGAACGAAAGAGTTTGCAAGCGACAACTCTGGGAATTAAACGAGCTTGAGCTGAGAAGCTTAACATCAGTTTTCTCAAATTTTCCTTTCATTTATAAGGTTCATAATCATAATCATCACAAAAGGTTTCTTGTGATTTATATCCTAGTAACAAAAATGATCGGAAGTATGGTCTTGAAACTTCTGAAGTCAAGGTGAATTTTTCTTGTTTTTTCTTCTGATTATGGCATAGTAATGAAGGGTCATCTGCCTTCTTTACTTGGACGTAATATCATAATAGAAGGATTGCCTTTAGTGAGCAAAACAGTGGTTGTCAACGTTTGTTTGCAACAAAAATGTTGTTAATATTGCTATTTGCCGTTTCAACTAAATCTTAACTTGTTATTGACAACACGCATTATTTACATCTATTACAAGATATCTGAATGATTTTCCCGCAGTTACGTTTGAATATTTTCACTGCTATTATTTGTTTGAGGCATTGAGCAGGTACCTCTACTGATTTTCTCAATATCCTCCTCCCCCCATTGGTTGCACATATTGCCCTAAATCTCTGCTGCGGTTTTATACCTTTAACGGAAAGTTTTATTGATTTTAATTGTTTAGTTATAGTAGCAAATGCGTCTTCGTATGATATGACCCGCATTTTTACTTCTTTGTACGAACTTAAAAGTTTTGTATAAGTATTATTAGTAACTAAGTATTGTAATCGCGGAAAATTTCGAGTATCATATTTCAACGATAATATCCATTTGGACCGCTTTCGAATGCAATTTAACGAAGGTTTGCGTGATATCTGAACGTAAGGACAGAATAAAAGACTCTTTTTCTCGCAAAAAATTATAAAAGTAAGTTAAAATGGATTCTGAAGAGATGTTTTCGTGGTGTCTGTGCGTACTTTCGCACGTATGTATGTATCTTGTATAACCTACAAACGAGTAGCCTCAGAACGTTGTATATAGGACTGCTATAACATGTAGATGTTCAACTCCTATTTTGGTTGCAATCGGCCGCATCAAAATTATATAAATATATGTATATATATTCACTCTGTTACTCGCCTCAGTGCGCTCAGTTGTTTATTCTTATATGTTTCTAAATTATGCCTTTTTTGCTTTAAAAATCATTGAATTATGTTGTTCATGTCTTCCGGTTAAAGGTTTTATGCCTTTAGTAAATTTGCATGCGAGAATTACATACAAGATTTGTTGCCAATCTAGAGAAATTAAGCTTCGCAACAAGAAGTATAATGCCTACTTTTATTATTTCGAATTAAATCATGCTTAATGCATTCTGGAGTTTATTCGAGGAAATTAGTGTTTAAGATTGACTTCGTAATTTTTAATATAGATATTTCTAGTTTTTATGTACTTTTCCTTATCGCGAATTGAGAACTGAATTAATTAAATGAGAAATACTGAATCGTCTGTGAAAAACTGCTTTTTTTGTTGTTGTTGCTGTTGTTTAATTTCTTTTATACGTCGTTTTAGATTTATTACAGTATTTGAATAGAACGTGTGGCAACCGTTATATAATTCTTCAGATGATATTATGTTTTGTGCATTCTGAGTTATGAATGAGGTGTAACGCTGTTAAGAGAACCTAGCGACAGAGTGTCAAAAAAAAGCATGTGATTTAATATTCCACGCAAGGAAGTATGTGGTGTTCATATCAGATTTTTGTAAGTAGATGAAATTTTAAATAAATTCAGATATAGTATTAATACGTATTGTCATTATTAATTATTTCGCAGCATTTTTGGAAGTAGTTGAAACATATTTCAGTTTTAAACATTTGCTACCATAGCGTGCATATGCGACGTTTTCTCCAGGAGTTTAGAAAAACCATGCTCAGTACCTTTCATTTTCCCAAAATGTCCACAAACGAAGAAGATACGCAAATAAATAATAAATGAAAAGAAATAGATGTTCAAAACAATAACTAATTCTTACAATCGAAAGAAAATAAAGAATATTAGTGCAGGACCTGACACTGATCATTTCCAGAGAAAAATGTCCTAGCTTGTTTGACTAAGTTCATTTTTATGGTTTACAAAAATATCTTGGTAGTAGTATCATTCGGAACTCTATTTACATAGCACCAGTAAGTAGATTTAACACTTCAGCCGTCACAGTTGTTTGTGAAGCACTTTTGTGTGTATGGTCGAATGTTGCTCAACAACTAATTGCGCTGCAATACTAGAAATCCTTTCATATCTTTAACGTTCTGAATATTCCTATCAAAAGGAAGATCATGTACTGCAAGAGGATCTGTAATTTTTCATGTTTGTTTTTTATCAGATATCCTAAGCCTGCTTGAAAAAATCTCTGCAGTTTCTTTTACGATCAGAAAATTTGGGATACAACCACCCTTTTTAACTTAACGCGATGATTTTCTTATTTGTCTTTATCTCAAATAATTTTTATTGATATTTTATTCTTGTTTATTAGTCATATATACCTCCTGAGGTGGATTAAGATCTCAGGCTATTCCTGTCTGAGAACACTGATAAATTTCTAAATGTAAATTTCATTTGATCAGTCTCACTTGATTTAAATAAAAGACATCAAATTCTCTTTCATGATTATGACGAAGGTAGTTGTAATGATTTTAGTAATCAAAGGGATACTGATAGAAGTTAGAACAAAGCCAGGGTCATATGCCCTGAAAATGTGTTGAAAGTTAGTACGTACTTTAAAATTAAAACCAGTAAAAAAGGATTTTGCATCAGATATATAATAACTGGAATACAATTATGCATAATTAGTTTGTAAGTTTGAAACAGCCATGTATATTCTAGATAAAATATTTTGTACTGACAGAAACAAAAGCGATTAAACTTTAAATTTGTCAAAAACTCAAAACAAGTATATAAACCAAAAGTAAAATTGTGTCTTCTTGAAATTAGAAAAGAATCAGCTCATATCTACATACCTAAGCCTCCTAAAAATGTAATGTCAGCTTTACTTATTAATTCTGAAATAGAAAACCAGAGATATCAATATGATGTAATAACAATAAAGAAATATTTTCGGCTGTTTTTGAGAGAATTACTATATTAGGCTACAGCAAGACAAAAGCAACAAAACAAGATGATTAATGATTATGTTGTTTGCTATGCTTACAATGTAGAAGTAATTTTTCTTAGCAGACAGGAAAAAAACAATAAAAAGAAGCCAATTTTTGAAACAGGTTCCAAATGCGTTAGTACTAGGATTAGATTTATTATATTTATTAAGTTAAGAACATAATTTGTGTAAAGTAAAACAAGATGTTTTGTATGTTAAGTATGTCTTATTGACGAGGGGTATTATTTTAAGAAAACTGTCTCATATTTAGATTATGCATGCAGAATAATAAAAATACTTATGAAAGCAGCCCGTTTGAAGATTTTTAAAATCAAGTTGAACTACTGTGTTCAGCTGTCATACACTCTCAGTCGCTGGCGGATTTACCTTATAAAGAATACAGTTATATGTATAATTACTTCTTGTGTGATATATTTATGCATTTTGTAAAAAACCAGAATTTTATGAAAATACAGATGTCCTAAAATAGAATTTTGTGGCAGCAGAGATTCCATATTTAAAAGGAAAAAGATATAAGCCGAATAAAGAAATAATAAAATATGACTAAAACGTATAGTTACGAAATGCTTGCAAAATGTACTGACATTTGGCGTCTCTTCGGCATTTTGCGAATCTGCTAAAACGGAACTTTTCCATGCATAGAGCAACCTTTTTCTAGAATGCTATAGCAATTTTCAATATAATAATAAGTTGCATTAGAGAATATTGTATTTTTTAATTTAAAATGCATTTTATTTTTATACCATATGAATTTAATTACTAATTCTAAATTCTGATATTTAATGTGGCTAATTTACATTACAGTTTTGGATTAACGTTTTGGAACTGTACTTGTATTAAATTGAAAATTTAACTACGTAAATATATTAAAAGTTAATAAAACCTTCCACTATTTTCTGTTAGTTTTTTAATTTTTCAGTACTTTGTTATTGTTTCTAAATTTTATCAAATTCTAATGTGACTTCTGGTAGCCTGGATTAATTGCGGAGCTGTGCGAAATATTTTACTCTGTAAAAATGAGTGCATACTGACCTTTGGTTAAATGATGAAGTAATGTAAGCAAAAATGCAAAAAACTGAAAGTAATACCTCAATTTGCTTATAAAAATTGCTTATAAAAATAAAAATTGCGTTTATGTGTACCTCATGCATGTATGTATGCATATGTCTATGCGTGTACGTATATTTTAATGAACTATTATAGTTATGTTTAATGTTTTTCCTAAAACAATCTGTAACGAATTAAAAATTTTAATCCGTTTTATGTCGTTTATCATTTTAAATATATTTCATTTTTTTGATCCGACAATAAATATAACATAAAAGATTAATATAAATATTTTTCGGATACATTCGGGCTATATTTATTAACATATTTTATTAAATAATATTAAAAAAATCCTTAGCATTTTAATTTTAGATCAAAGTGAATCGATCTCGAACATTTCGAACCGGATTTCAAACTCTATAACATTTATCATTTTTCAAACAAAAGATTCAATGAAAATTATATACACCATGTCCATTAAAGTCCGTACTCAGCTTTTGTTTTTACAACCGTTGGTTGTAGAAATATTCTTCCGATTACAAAAATGTATTAAATGAGGCAAATAGTCACGTTTTCCAATTATTAAATTTAAGAAAATAAATTGTATAAAAATTACGAAATCTAACATTTTATACTTTTTTCCGGTCCCTATATATATATTGGAAAATTTTATGCACATTATAAACAATAAATACAAAATGTGTGGCTATCTCTTGAGGCAAAGTCATTCTTGCCAGAATTAATCAACACCTGGAAGAAAACAACATTCTTATCCCCTGTCAATTTGGGTTCAGGAAACAACTGTCGACGACCAACCAACTTTACAGAGTGGTGGAAATGATTACAGAAGGAAGGCAAAGAAAGAAAATTACTGGTGGCATTTTCTTAGACATAGCCAAGGCTTTTGATCGCGTATGGCTGGACGCATTAGTCTACAAAATCCACACACTGGGTTTCCCAGTTTACATCACGAACATAATTAAATCCTACCTAACTGGTAGACACTTTGTCGTTCATATTTCTGGCACATATTCCACCAGCCGTGCAGTACTTGCAGGCGTCCCACAGGTTTCTATTTTGGGACCCACACTCTACAATGTTTATATGAACGACATACCCACAGCAGACAACACTATACTGGCCATGTATGCTGATGACACAGCGATCCTGGCACAAAATGCATTTCTTAGTCCAGTAATCCAACGATTACAAAACCACATCCATGCACTTGAGACCTGGCTAGTTAAATGGAAGGTGCAAGTCAACCTGGAAAAAACGCAGGCTATATTGCTTACAAAGAGAATGAAAATAAAAACAAACCTTCAATTCTATGGTACGGTACTTCCCTGGGCCAAGCAAGTCACTTACTTAGGGGTGATCCTCTGTAAAACTTTCTCATGGTCCCCACACATAACACATATTCTCAAAAAGTTTCGAGCCCGTAAATCGCAACTCTTTCCCTTAATTGCTCGGAATAGTATTCTATCTATAGACAATAAGTTACTCATTTACAAAACCATTATGCGTCCACTATTGAGTTATGCCTGCCCAGTTTGGGCATATTCATGTCGTTCCAACCGTAAAAAATTGCAAACTGCTCAGAATGGTGTTCTGAGGCAAATAGTAAATGCACCATGGTACATCCGAAATAGTAGAATTCATCTAGAATTGAACATCGAACACATTCATAATTTTTATTGTAGACTAGCTAGGCGGTTTCATGTAAATCAAACCAAAATTAGTAACCCAGATATTTATATTCCTGATTACGAAGCTGCTGACCCTGTAAACTTTGTACGACCAATGTCAATTCTTTACCTGGCACCTGTTTAAGCATTATAAACATTGTGCATTCTGGATTTAATTAGAAATGTTCTAAGTTATCATTTGTGTGTAATATTTTTCTCTTATTTTTCTATTATTATTTTTCTTAGAGTTATTATGTTATTCAATTATGTTTTTCGAACATGCCAAAAGATTCGTACTTTTTTATTCTCTTGTCATTTCTAATATGTTATCTCCCCAGCTCGACAACTTCTGTGCATATCTTTATACTTTTCCTTTAGAGTTTCCCACAGTTAAAAAAAAAATTTATGTAGTTAGGTACTCACCTTTCAATTCACTCAGTTTATTTAACGATATGATTAGAAAATTATATACGTTTACAGTAGGGGTAAGGCTCATTAGCCTAGGCACCCTGGCGTTGCGCCTCAACCGATGCTTCAACTCTTGAGGCAAAATTTAGTGAGTTCTTTTCATTTTAAATTTGCGGATTATATTTTCGATTTGTACACAACTGACAAGCGAAATGCTTTGATTCTCCACGTAGTTAAAATTTAAATAGAAAAATTTCCGAAAAAGTTTTCTGATATTAACAGAATAAGTGAAGAGAATTTCTGTGCAGTTTTTTGTGAAATGTATTTTGCTTCAAAAAGGAAATCCTACTCGCAGAATCATGCAGAATTTGGGACATTTGAATAACAGAGACAAGCTCAAGTGTAGATACAAAGGTAAATTATTCTCATACTCTAAAAATTTAAGTGTTATCAAGTTTAATGAATTTTTATAATTATTATTAGTTGATAATTCTAAAATAATAAAAGTGAATGAGAATACTGGTAAAGTATTTATATGTTTTTATAATTTATAAATTAATTCGAGAATTCTTTTGCTACAAGGACATACCAGTTGCAACAAAATCTTAAATTAAAGAATGTTCGACACTAGTAAATCAGAAAGAATGTCATTGAATGGCATTCAAGGGAAAAACTTCTACCTCGAATTATTCTAATTTATTTATTGAAATTCAAAACCTTAAATATCTCCATGAATATTTGGTATACGAGAGTGAAACGCTTTGTTATTTTTATACTAGCTATAAAATCTTTCTAAAGAATAGGAAAGGGATTCATAAATTTCCTAATTTTTTAATTATTGGTTCTTTGTTAAATTTTAAACAGGAATATTTACGTCATTTAACACATTTCATACAATGTAAGTATACGTCTACGATCAGAAGTTGCAAAACCAAAGACCTTTGAAGTACTTTTGTGAACGGTACATTTCGTTGTTCTTAGAAATAATATGAAGCCATTTGAACTGTTCATAAGCATACATGAGCTCTTAGAAAAGTGTAAATAAAATGCACAAAATTAAATATGGAATGAAATAAACAGTATTGCTCCTGCTTGGAGGATAATGGGTTTATACATACCTGCCAACTTTTACGAATTTTTCGTAATTTTTACGAAAATGCGTTACGATTTTACTATCGTAATCCATTTTTTACGATTTTTTTCCTTTTTCAAGTGTTTTTAGTGATTTTTGTCGAAATTTTAGAATTTTTCGCCAATGCAGGGATTTTCGCCAACTGCATCGTGTTTTACCGCCAACTACCGACTACTTCGAATCCAGTAACCTGCGGTTTCTCCCAACTCGCCGCTTAACCAGCCAATCCAATGCGCTGAACTTGTTTCTCCCACTTTTTTCTTTGTGGGCGCCAGATTATTTTTTTCGCGTTCGCTTCAGCAGCAAGGGAATTACTCAGCTCGGACTCAGCGATCGTGGATTGTCGTATTCTGTTTTTTTTTTTTTTTTCACGTGCTACGAATTTTCTTAATACGTCGTTGTTTCGAAATGAGTTCAAAAAAACCGCGTTCTCAATATTTTCGGCCTGCCTACAAAGCCGAGTTTCCAACAATTAAAGAATCCTTCAAAGGAAATAACTATGCATTTTGCAACGTGTGCGTGTGTGACTTCATAATAAGTCACGGTGGAAGAAGCGACATTTTGAAGCATGTTAAGTCTAAAAAGCATGAAGTTAATGCTTCGGCTTCGACAACGTCAAAGAAAGTGGATGATTTTTTTCCAAATTCGGCTACGAATTCGGATGCCTATGTCATTTTGGCAGAGTGTTTGTTTACTGCATTCCTCATCGAACACAACGTGCCGCTAAGCGCTGCCGATGACGCCGGTCAACTTTTCAGACGTATGTTTCCCGACTCCAAGATTGCTCAGAAATATGCTTGTGTTCGCTCGGTTCACAATCTTCTATTGTGAACGAAATTGCTTGCGATGCACAAACTAAAACGATAGAACTTCAGAATTCAGCATTTCCGGTGTCAATCGATGGCAGCAACGACAGCCATTGGAAGCTTTATCCCATCATTGTCACATATTTCTGTGATGGTTCTAATGAAATGAAAACTCATCTTTTGCATCTTCCATTGTTAAATGGAGACGCAACGGGGGAAAATATTGCCTCCTTGGTAATTAATGAGTTGAAACAACTTAACATCCCAATATCAAACTGCATTTCATTTGGTGCAGATAATGCTCATGTCATGGTGGGTGACAAAATGGGTATAGCCTCTTTCCTCAAAAAAGAACAAAATGAATTAATTGTTAATGGATGCCCATGACACTTAATTAATTTGGCAGCAGAAAAAGCTGCAGCTGCTTTACCATTAAATATTGACCAGCTTCTGATTGATGTGTTTTTCTATCTGGAAAAAAGTGTAAAAAGAAAAGAAAACCTAAAGAATTTCCAAGAACTGTGTTCTGGTGAAACGAGAAAAATTCTGTAACATGTATGCACGAGATGGTTATCCTTAGGCAGAGCGTTAGGAAGGTTTATTGAACAGTGGGATGCATTGCTAAAATATTTCCACGAAGAGACCAAAACGAAACCACAGATCCCATCAAATTTGTCGGCATATAAGATTCCGAAAACCAACTTTGCTTCTAATCAAAATGCTTTAAAAGGGAAAAGCCAACACACAGAATCAAACCCTTTAAAAAGAAAATGCTTAGAAGACTCCTCAAAGGTCAACTTTGTTAAAGAAGTTGAAGGGAAGAAGAAACAGTCTTCTATTAGCCGGGAGGAAAGGATTTTCTATCTTCTTTCTTCGGATTTGAACAAAGCATATTGTAGTTTTGTGTTAAGTACCATTAAGATTTTTGAAAGTGTAAATACCCTTCTACAATCAGCTTCGCCAAAATCTCCCCTGCTTATCCAAATTCTTAATGATCTTTTGAAAGAACTTTATACTAAGTTTGTAAAACCGTCCGTTGTGAAAAACAGTGTGTTGATTCGTGTTGCCTATAATAGTTTGGCAAATCAAAAGGATGACAATGATCTTATAATTGGAAATCAAACCAGGGAACTTGTAAATTCTTTGAAAGATCATGAGAAAAAAGAATTTTTTCAATGTGTTAGAAAGTACTTTTCCTCAGCCTGTGATTACATTGTAAGGAAGTTTCCTTTGCAAAATGAAGTTCTTTTAAATGCTGAAGTGGCAAATTTGAAACAAATTGAAAATTCATCTTTTGAAAAGATTCGTTTTTTTATTGATAAATTTCCATTTTTGTTAACAATTAAAGAAAATGAATGCCATAATGATGCTTTAGATGAACTACAGAACCAATTTTCTGCTGCACAGTTTGAAGACTTTGCCAGTTCTGGAGAAGATAGACTTGATGTCCTCGTTGGTACCTTAAAAAGAATAAAAAGAGCTGATGGAACACCAAAATATGATAGACTAGCAAGAGTTTTATGTGCTATTCTCGTAATTCCACACAGTAATGCTGAGTGCGAGAGAGTCTTCAGTGTTGTAAAGAAAAACAAAACTATGTTTCGTTCTTCAATTTCACCAAAAGCTCTAGAAAACATTTTAATTGCTAAATGTTATGAGGAAACTAATTGTTATGACAGGAAATTTTCCAAAGAATTTTTGGCTAAAGCGAAAACATGCACTCTAAATTCATTGCAATAATTTTTTGTGTAACATTAAGTTCTTGTTTTATGTTTCCTAATAAATTTTTTAGTTACTACTTAATTGAGATTTACTAATGTAAGTACAATTTTCTTTTTTCTATTTGTATAAATTGTTATTTTTTTAATATCAAAGCATGATATTAATTCTTCGTGTTCTTCTGAATTTTGGAGGAATCTTCTGAATTTGGGGGAGAAATCTTCTGAATTTTTATCTTTAGAGGTTGGCAGGTATGGTTTATATCTTAAGGAGTACATTATCTCTCATACATTTTCATCTTGTATACCCTGTGAGAGTACTATTTGTCCCTCTGCAACTTTTCCCTGCATTCCAACACTATAGTTGCACATAGTCTGAGTATAAGTCACTGTTCTTTTCTTAATATTCGTTTTATATGGGCAGCCTAACATTGGCAATATGCATTAGGATAACTTTTTTTTAGTAAAAACGAATATACAGTTGCCGTCACTTTACGACCGAGTTACGTTCCAAACAACCAGCCGTAACGTGAATTTGCTCCGAAAATGTTTCGAGGTTCGTTACACATGTCTCATAACGATGTTCGTTAGATATAAACTATTATAAATATTATCAAATAAACAGTACAAAATACTAAAAGAAATAAATAATACATTTTAAATTTGTAACTGTGAATTATAACTGTGAATAAAAAATTATAAATCAATACAGTATTACTTTACTATACCTTGCGTATCTTGGATAACCGCGTTTGAGGCATATGCGGATAGCCTGAGGATGTGGGTAGTAGATCTTTACATAGGAGAGGTTGAGTCAACGTCTGATTTAACCTCTGACGGGTTTAGTGGCGTTTTGTTCATTTCCGATTCATTCTCAACTCAGAATGTTGCCATTTCGGCCGCTTCTTTCTTCCACTGATTCCCTCTTTCCTATTTCATTCGTTCCTTGAAAAGTCACTCTCTGATACAACAAACAATAATTTCGCCAACGGAAACGATTTAGATGAGGTTGCCCTTACTGCTTTGACCTGCGTAACATTTAGTTTTTAATATTGTTACGAAAAATTCAGCGGTTGCGCCTGTATGTAAGCTTTCCGGCATAGCACTAGGGTTTCCATAAAATAGTGTATGGTAGGGTTGCCAGATTGGCGACTTTATCGCCCATTTGGCGACCAAATTGGCGGTATCCCATGGTCCAATCGGGAAGCTTCTAGAATAACTTCCTGTCGAGATATTTCTCGAAACGTGTGGAACTTTAAGAAAAGCTATTTCAACCCTTGCGTTTCTGAGAGGAGTTAGTTGCAAGGAGTTGTGAAGTTAGTTGTTGCGAGTTGTTGCAAGTTGCGAGATTGTGAAGTGTTGCGAGCAGTGTGATTAGTTGTGAGAATAGCTGCTACGCGAGAGTTCTGTGAACGGAAAGCAATCGAGATAGTGCTTTGCCGTGAAGCTATCTTTACAGTATAGCTTGACAGTGTATTGGTGATTGTTCCATGGTGTTTATTATAAGTTTAGTGTTGCCGTGAAGCTACCTTTACAGTTACAGCCTGAAGCTGTGTTGCTGATTGTTTCAGCGTATTTATTGTAGATTTTCGACGCTTGTAAAGGTAATTTTGGAACTGTGCTGTAAATAGTGATTCTTGTAAATAAATTGTGCTTTTTATTGTTCTGCATCGTGTTTTCATCGGATACTCTCAAATCTACGAACCCGTAAAACGCAACAATATTCTAAATATTTACTTTAGAAACAACTTATTCTAAGTAAAATAATGCTTTTGTGCATGTTTAAAATGCACATTTAAATCTAATTACGATTTTCATTTCGTACTTAATCTTATACTTTTACATTCTTTTAAAGCAATAGAACTAAGGTTCACTTCTCTGAAAACAACAAAAAATGTAACAATCTACAATTAGAATTTATATGCAAATTTTACTGAAAGCACAGTAATTCCTCTTTAAAGGCCACCATCAACGGTTCTAGAGGATGTTCGAGATAAAAATATAACAAAACAATTTACTCACCAAGATGGAGTTGTCCGATACAGATAAAAATTGGTGGATAGAAGATTATTTACAGAATAGGAAATTAGGAAATGATTAAAATTTCAGAACAATTGAATGATCTATTTCAGACTTACAAAATAACGAGCTCAATGAGGTGTTGACCCACCTCTAGCCTGGATGCAAGCTCCCACACGGCGTGGTATAGACTGATAAAGCTCCCGGATGATCTGCTGCGGTATTTCTTGCAAATTTGCTCCAATTGTCGGGCTAGGTAAGCATTCCTGTTAGATGCAGTCGCTTTCCATCATATCTCTAAGGTCAGGGTACTTCAAAAGGAACGGTAGCAAAACAGATCTCAAAATGTCGTCGACGTACCGCTGTGCAGCATGTTGCTCTGAGCATCTCCAAACACGTCTTCTATGATCATTATGACACAGCTGGAAGCGGGATTCATCGCTAAGGACTATACGTCTTCAGTCAGCATCACTTAAACCCGATCGAGCCAAGGTGGTGTAACGGTCGGTACAAATGTAGATTTCTCTCTATCAACCGTCTGTGAATGGTCATTGTGGACACTCGTGTGCGGGTCGCACGTCTAATGGTTGATAGCGATAAATCGGGCACTGCGACAGCTGATCTGACAATCACTGTGTCCTCCCTATCTATTGTGACCCTAGGTCGACCGCTACCACCATGACGCTGAAATCTCCATCATCCACCCATTCTTGCCAGCATCTTCTAATCGCCGCATCGCTTCGACTCGTACAACAAGCGATTCTCCGTTTTTCCCAACCTGCCTCTTTCAATCCATTGATACGACGTCTTTCAAACTCTGACAGTTGCTCGTAATGAGCTCGAATCCTACGGCGAGGCATTTTTTAGCCGTTGAAAGGTACCCTAAATAGCAATGCAACAGAAAGTGTTAACAATAGTTCAGGAACAGCTCCTTATATACATCTGCCGGATGCGGAGTTCCGAGCGGGATGCGAAATTCCGAGCGCACTATTCATTCACTGGACACCAAATTTTAATCATTTGCATATTTTGTCAAAACATTTATGCATAGGAAATTTCAAAGCAATGCAATCGGATGATTCTTTCGTGGTGCATCAATTTTTTTATAGAGTACACTTTTAGATGGGCGGTGTTCAGAACCAATGTTTATTTACGTTCCCAAAATTCTGGTTCCTTTCAGATGTGTCGCCTTATGAAAAAGATCTCTAAGGCGGATTCAATGTCGATGATTCCCACTGCATGATTTAATATAATTATTTTCTTATAAAAAGGCAGTTACTTTAATTTAATGTAAGTTAGAAATGGTTGCTTATTTTATGAAACATTTAAGGAATATACTGAAATTTTCCTTCCACAGTCAACTTATAAGCTATTTTCTCCCTCCTTCCGGCATACCTTCGTGGTGTAACGGTAGCAGACTCGGCGCGTATTCGAGAAGTTCAGGTTCGACTCCTGGCGAGAGCACTGCTTATTTTTGATGTCTCCTGCTTCAATCCTGCTAAATCTTTCATCTCCTGCTTTCCGTCCAACCTAATGACTACAGTGGCGCCCGAACTAAAAGGTGGTAGACGATAATTCTTCGCCACCAGGATTTGGCGATTTGGTCCTCTAATCCCCAATCGTCATTTAAAGGGGTAATACATAAGGTATATTGTTCTCAGGCATGCCTTCGTGGTGTAACGGTAACACACTCGGGGCGAATTCGGGAGGTTCGAAGTTCGAATCCCTAAGAGAGCACTGCACATTTTTCACGTCTCCTGCTTCAAACTAGCCTAATGACTATACAAACTGTTATATAAATTTATTTCCTATGCATACATATTTTGCTTTATGTAAATGATATATATCACCATGCATTCAACAAATTTACAAAACGTGCTTGATAAATTATTCAAAATTAAAAACATCAATAACAATTTTTCGATTATTTTCCCTCATATTATTTATGAGGATTATATTGAAAAAATATTAAATGATTTAAAACCTGCAAACACAGAATTTTGAATTTTGCGACTCTTAAATAATTTTAAACATAAATTCATGTAAGTACGAAGTCTATTGCATGTGTAGTTATCATTCGCTTTCTTTAAAACAGTGATAACATGATACACATCTTATTTGCCATTGCTTATCCATTTGTAACATGATAGCTGTATTTTATCATGAGCAAAAGTATGTGTTACATAATTATATACACTTTATAGATTTTAATATTTCTTACTGCATGAAATTAAGTTTCCAAAAGACAAGAATGGAATTTAAAACTTAGGTATTTCTGTAACAAAAATTTGTCCAAACTCCCGTACTGTTGATCAGATATCGTTAAAAAATTCGCTGAATTGCAGCCAGCCAGTCACGAACCCTTTTTTTTTCACTTCGTAATATATTTCTCTCTCTCCATCTTAGCTATGTTAGGAATTCTAGTGTGGGTTTCTTTTTTTACAATATATCATCTTCAAAATTTGCCAGTAAAGCTTCATTCCAATAAGCTGCTTGGAAAAATTCAACGTTTTTCTACCCTTTCTTAAGCTTATTTTTAACTAATTACAAAGTTCATAGTTGTTTTTTAGCTAGTTTTATATAGCTTAATGGGAACAAGATTCATAAAAGCATGAGCGCGCCTATATAACGAAATGAAATAATCCAAATACTTTACCAAAAATATCAATCAATTTCTTTATAAATTTATAAAAACACCTCACCTTTTCATTACACATCATATAAAATTACAGATGAATTTTGCAAATTATTGAATTGTTTAATCTCTTGTTAACTTAAAATAAGAATTGATAAATTGTTTTTTCTCTTTGTTCACAAATGAATTCATGAATTTTAGATAAGAGTACTTAAAAAAACGCTTTTTATTTCAATTTATTTTTCGCATATGATCTATCTTCGAGTTTTAGCAATGGAAGACCAGGTTCAATTTCAACAAACCCAAGTTTCGATGAATTCACAATCACGTTTAATGTAGTCATATGCAAAAATACCAAAACCCAAATTTAGAATAATAACATGTGATTGAAAATAGAATTACATTTTTAGCCTGCGCATGGCTCTAAATTTTTTCAGTCTAATTGGCACGTTGATCAGATTGTTCAATATAACAATTAGTAGTTTAGTATAACAAGTCATTAACCTCACGTTAGAAGCTGAGAAAGTTTAGTAAGTTGGGGAGCGTCTGTATTTATTTAATTAAATAATTTTATTACAGTATTTTTCTTTGATGATTTAATTAATTTTCTTCCTGAACATGTTCAGATTATTCTCATTTGGCATCTTCTTATATGGGGGACGTATTTCTGAAGGGTTCTGAATAAATATGGAGCTTCTTATACATGATATTATATTTTACCAATAAGATAATTTCAATTATCATGAGTTTCCGAACTTTGCATTACTTCCAATCGCTTTGCATCTGACAATAACAGATATTTTGATCCGTTTTTAACAAGAATAAAGCGTAAAGAAAATATAGAATTTACTTTTTGTTGAGAATCCTCCACAGACTAACAGACAACAGACTCGGAAAAAAGTTAATGGTCTTTATTACTCAATTTGGTATATGTTACTTAGTTTATTACTTGATGTATATTTGTATTCAATACAGACGTGTATATCTGTATTCAGTACCAGCTGGCACAGCTTCCTGAAACCTCACTGCATAATTTCCTAGTTCATGTAAGCCATAGTCGTTGCATAAAATAGCTCACATATTTAGAATAAGCCTACAGGTAATAAAACGGTATCAAAACATTTAATGGTAATCTCAGCCCTTTGTTTCCAAAAGTAGAGATAATTACAAGCTAAAACTTTTGCTACTTTCAAGTAAATGAAATCTTAGTGTAAAACTTAGCAACTAATAATTATGTACAATTAAAAATTTCTCAGACCTGTCCAGTCTGAAGGCATAATTCATATTTCAAAGCATAAATCTCATTCAGATAAATAGCACTTATTTCTTCAACCTGTGAAATGCTGTTTCAGGTGCAGAATTGCGCGTAACAGTGCAAATAATACAATCAATTTACATTATTTCCTACTTATATGCAGAAAATTTTAAGTATTATTAAAGAAAAGGAATTAAAGTTTTAATCAAGCATGACCATACTTTAAATTATAAGTTCAAACACCCACGCACAATTTTTCACAGAGGTAATTGGCAACAATTTTCCACTTCTAACAAACTTGTTTTCAGTTTTCAAGCTAATGATGCTTTTTCCTGCGATAATAGGTGAGTGGCAACGCCTATTTCTGTGGCATGAAATCTTCGCTTCGATCACGCTTCTCGTTTGCACATTTTTAATGCATAAACTGCAAAATGAATATATTTACTGTGTTAGATGTTAGTCACTTGATGTACAACTTCCATACACACACAAAAACGAACAGTTCTATATCCCCCTTTCTACTAGGCCAACTGACTAAATTTAATTTGCGTTTTACATGTCTCGAAAGCGCGACTGTGCGTTATATTTGCATACAGCATAGTTCTGACATAGGTATTTTGAAACAAAATCGGACTTTTTCTGAAATAACGTATAGATTGTTTTCCCTATTGCGATTCTATGACTCATATTATGCTCAAATATTAAATTTTGTAAAGTTCATTAGAAACGTAGCGAGAAATTAAAAAAATTACCTTGGCACATTTTTTTTTCAGTTTTCATGAAGAATAATTCACTTGGAAAAATTATATATACACATTAACCTTTATTCTCTTCCCTTTTTTGCACTATGCACGAACGAAAAAAGAGTGCAACATTCACTCCTTCAAATAGATTTAACAAAGTGCGTAAAGGATGTTTGGTTTTATTATCGCTTATAATAAATATGCCAAATTTCAGAACGGGCCAATATATAAATTCTTTTAAATAAAAAAACTCTGATGTTTTGCAGTCATGTTTAGAAATACATCTACTTTATGGTAAAAACGTCATAGCTTATAATTAAAATGTTATCCGAAACATTTATAAAAATTACTCAAAAATACAAATTTAAAAAATGAATCAAATATCTGCGAATTTTATTTGGATTGAACCTAAATATTAACTAGTGAAAGAAGTAATCGAATGCAGTAAGAAAGAGATATTTATAAATATATACCGAATTGAATTAAGATTGAGGAGTTAAAACTTTGAGAGCTAATTTTCTAAAATTTACTGGTACGTACGATTTTTACAAAACTTGGCACTTTTGCATAATTTGAGTCGTAGTATGGAAGTAGGAAAAAAAGGGGTGCGTTTGTCCGATTTTGTGTCAAAATGCCTAAATTGAGAAGAATGCTATATATAAATCTAAGTCGCCCTTTCGAGACAGGAAAAATGCAAGTTAAATTTCATCAATCTGTAAATTAAAACAGAAGATATAAAACTGTAGTTTCGTTTCAATTATTGTGAACGTTTTGTGTATAAGATGTACACTATTGGTATTATCAAGATGATCTACGTTTGAAATAGTTAATTAGTTTAAATTCTACTAGTTCATAATTTAAAAACTGTAAGATTAAATCACATACGTCATGAAGATCCCTTACTGGATCTGTATACACGTAAGTTTATTGCCGAGTTGCTTACGAAAGATAAATACATCATGCCTAACGAAATCGTACTGATAAGGTAAGTATGCATTTATTTAATTGAACTCAAAAGAAATCCTTTTCAACATTACATATCATATATATCTAGCTTGCAAATCCTTGTATTAATATATTATTTCCCTTAATTCCTCTATATAAATAAAATTATCTTCGTGTTTATTTCTCAAATAAAATTGGTGTTTTCCGTTTTTTAGATAATACCTATATTTTCTCTTACCAAATAGTTAGGAATCAGTGTTTAATTTTGTACTACTGTTGGTGCTCCCGTTTTTTAGCAGTGCTAAGAGCATAGAACATTTTGAACACAAACAGACACTAACAAAATTAGCAGTTAAATTAGATATTTGGCAATATTCTTTTCTTTGTTACCTCCTTGTACGATGTAAAGGTGGTATTGTAATCGTGAAAACATTCGGGTATCATTATTTCAACAAATATATCCATTTTGACCGCTCTCGAATCCATTTAAATGATATTTTTGAGGGACATATGGCATAGGGACGAAATGAAGGACTCTTGGTTTCAAAACAAATTGTAAAATGGATTTAAAATTCATTCAGAAGTGACTTTTTTTCAAGTTGTGTGTACGTAGGTAAATACGTGAGTAGGAATCTCTTACAACTAAAAAACGAGCAGCTTTCAGAACGTTGAAAGTTTGTATATGGGACTGTTAAAACTTCTAAGACCTTCTTCTTTGGTTGCAAAAGCCCGCACCAAATGTATGTAATATTTTAGTACATGGACATAGGAATGATGAAGCTTGGCAATCAGGTCACATCAGTATCCGGGTGTTGTCGTTGCAGAATGGAAGGATGACAGATAATTTCAATTTAAAGTTCCATATCTTTATTCACTTAAACGGCAAATCATTTTTTCTTTTAGACGAAAAGTTCCAATTTACATATCCAATAATGAGTTAAATTTAACAAAAGGGGAGAAGAGTAGCAAAAGGTTTTATAGCAGCGATGCGGGAAGCAGTCTGACTAAAAAATGGCGCGTACTTACTATTTATGTCAGCGGTTACATAATATGCCAGAGCGTTCTCGAAAGTACTGGTCTGGGGGAAGATCCCGAAATTACGGAAAGTTAATTAGAGGTTGCCTTTTCGCTTAGAGCAAAGCCATCGTACTTTTCATATTTTACATGTATATAAATATATATACCCATTCTGTTACCGGGCGGAGTGAACTCAATTTTTTTATTCTTATATGCTGGTAAATTCTACAATTTCTTTACTTAAAAGTGATTGAATTATAGTGTTAATTTTTTTCTTCTTCTTCGTACGTACGTTAAAGGGTTCGTGGATTTGCAATGAATAACGACGACGACGCTTGATGAAGTATCGAAACTCGAAACACACTTTATTGGCCAGTATTTTTCAAGGCAGCTCCAAAAACACTTTTACAGTCGTGGAAGAACTATTATAAACACGCTGAGACAATCAGCGACACAGCCTTCAAGCTGTCAGGCTATAACGGTGGAGACAGCTTCACGGCAAAACACCAGAGTACAGCTCCCAGCTCTGCTCAGTCGTTCTCGGAGCTTTACATACTCTCGAGACTCTCCACGCTACAACTCGCAATGCACTCGACGATACACTAGAGTACAGCTCCCGACTCTGTTCAGTCGTTCTCGGAGCTCAAAACACCCTAAGATAAATGTCGACGATGTCCACATTCGCGATACACTAAGAGGCGCTCTCGATCCACTCGACAACCAACTTAGCACTAGACTACGCACTGACTTCGCACTGATTAAGCTCTCCGCGTACCAGCAGGGTTTATATAGCTCTTAGCTTGTGTTCGAGAACATTCTGGGATAAACCAGTAAGAATTCGTTCCAGAAGGTTCTCCACTGGTATATAGCATATCGCCAATTTTGTCATCAAACGTCACCAAATGGGCGATTTCTCGACAAATATGACAACCCTACCTTCTCTTGCCATTTTCTGGCAACCCTAAACCTGCTTTGCGAGGAAGCTATCTTACCACACCTGGACATTTCGTAACAATATCATTATGTTCCGGTTAAGGTTTTATGCCTTAAGTTAATCTGCATGCAACAGTTTTAGAATTATCAACAATTTAAAAGTTGTTTAAGTGGTACAAAGCCTAAAGAGGCCTCCATTTGTTTACATTTGAAACTTTAAGTAGAATAATGAATTAAATCAATTTGTGCACCAACTTCTTTTTACCGAGTGTGATCAAAAGTAAGATTTCAGTTCTGCGCACCGGAAAATATGTCTTCCTACCAGCTGGCCAGTTGCTTGTTTTTGTGTAGAAACTCTAATTTTAATTGTAATAATTGTTTTTGTAAGTGTTTTTAATGCGTTTTCTGTGTTTTTACTATATTAAAAGACGATGTTTTGGGATTTTATGCTTTTTGCCTTTCCGCGAAGTGAGAACTGAATTAATTGAGTGAGAAATATATCTCTAAAGAAGTTCGAGAAATTAGTTTAAATGAAACGCAGCAAAACGTGCGTATAGTTAATTAGGTCGTACAAGGAAGTCAGGTAGTGTCCACATCAGATATTTTTATTTCGCTCTAAAAGGCGGACTTTAATTTTTAGAAATTTGTATCTCTGTAAAGAAATATTTAAAGTTTTTCTTTCGTTTGAAATTCAAACAGATGAATTTTTATTCTCTTTTGTTTGATAAAAACAAAAATTGTCTTATTGTTCTGTTTAGATTATAGTGCTTCCTTCTTCCTGTTGTGCACCCTGGATAAAGTAAATTTTTTGCACCCATGTCAAGGTTTGCTAACCTGTTGCAATTCTTACATCTTATTTTCATTAAGAAGTAGTAGCTATTTATGTAGCACTCCAACAATTTTCATGTCGTGAGCTTTTGAATATTATCCATTTCTAAATGTATTCTACAACCATTATCTTAACGGTCAAAGATGTATGAAATCTTCACAAAAACGTTTCGTATCAACTGGATTAGTCATTTTCAAATTCTCCGAACAATATTTACCTCACTAGTGACCAAGTGGCTAAGACCGCTAAATACTGGTGATTCGAGTGGCTAATACTGCTAAATACCGGTCTGGGCTCGATTTTCCAGGCAAACGGCTTGGCTGTATTTTTGATTTTCGTAGTTTTCCTGTGTGTAATTCGAAATCGAGCTAGTTTCCCTTAGAAACTCCTCCACGAAATCATCCTTCTCCTTACACTGATAACCTTCATGGCTTTGTGATATGAAAATAACATAATTTAATCTGAAAAATTTTTTGCACTTTTTTATTACTAAGCCGTAGGCTTATACATCATCTATGTTTTAGACATTTTATGAGAATTTGATTTTCAAAATAGCCACAATCTTCAAATGAGAACCCTAAATACTTTCAGAAGCCTCAATAAATATTTTATTCAAAACCTAAGAAAGTTTTAAGCTACTTATTTAACATTATTTATTTCAACTTATTTTTCATTGTTATACAGAAATGCCAAACTAACTTGAAATATTGTTTATTACAACTTTATGGGTTTTGAAGAATAGTTATTTTGAGAAAAGTACGCAATGATGTAAATTCATAACATTCATTGAGGTTTCAAAAGATTTGCTCTGCCTGTCTGCTAACTAAAAAACTTATTTTATTTTCTTCTATATTTAAAATTAAAATTAACTCTTTATTATTTGAAGAGAAAGTTAATATTCATAAATTGGATTTTATCGCTTCGCGTTTAGATACCCCAAAGAAATTTTTTATCCATATTTAATAATATTTTGGAAAATAAAGTAATTGCGTCAGCTCAGTTTTTTTAAAGCGTTAAAAGGTCGTATGCTAATTAGTAACTAATTGGAAGGACAAAGCAAACTTGCTGTACAAGTATATTTAAAATTTAGTTTTTGTTCTTAATTGCAGCTAAGTTTAAAAAAATGATTAATAATGTATCGTTTTGCATATTGCGAAGAACAGTATATCTAATGAACTCCTTGAAATTTTTAAATTAGTATCAACGTATACGTTCAAAGAAAAGAAAGGGTAATAATTTCAATAGCCAGACCTAATACTTTTAATTAATAATTAACGGAGCAGCTAAGAAAAGTAGGAAATAAGTATATTATTCCTTAACAAGAACTACGTTTTGTAACGTTTGAATATTTATCATGGTTATCTTGATTTCTTTGTTTTTTGATTTCGAATTCCCATGCCTTTTAATTGCCAACTTTTAGACAAAAATATGCTTTAAAATGTTGTAATTTATTAACAGAAGGAAACGTTAAAAATTTATGTAAATTAAAGATTACCTTATTTTATCAGATGGTTAATTTGTTCTGATAAAATTTCGGTCAGTTTAATTTTTCCAAGCAATTTAACATTTAAAGTACTTTTTTAAGAGATTATAAGAAATTATGACATTCATTCATGCTCACTCTTACAGTGTAAGTGGTAACACTCCCAGATGGCAAATGGAAGCTTCATGGTTTGAATTCTGTTGAGAGTACTTTTGCTTTCTCATACTTTGGGCTTCAGAAATTCCAAACGTCTGCAATGTGTTTGAGCTAAAATATGCTGGATAGTTATTCTTCACTATCTTGGTTTAGCTTCGGTCCTCTCCCAGTTGTCAATATGTGGTGTTATAAGGAATTGATTCTTTTACCTCATGTGTAACCTGTAGTGTAAATGGTATCAAGTGAAAGATTTGTGATGAGAATACCGACGAAGGTTAAGGGATGTTATGTGTTTCTTGCTTCATAAAAAGCTTAATAGCTCTGCAAATTGAAATTGAAATACTTAAATAACAAAGCCCAAAGCAGGTTTTTAAAACAATTTAAACACTATATATCCCAGACCCATAACACCCTCTTTTTATTTATTAATTCAAGACACATTATTTTCATTTCTTAATTATCTTTGAGAATGTTTTAATAGAGTAATTATACTGAGTAATTAATTGAAAGCTGTACTCCGGTAGTAGAATCTGAAGTTAAAAGCAGATGCTTTGCAATATTCTTCCTTATTTTTAATTTCCTTCTCAAAGGCGTTCTAAATTTTTCAGAAATTTAGAATTCCTTCTGAAAGGCGTTCTAAATTTTTCAGAAATTTAGAAGTCTGTTAACGATTGCTTTAAACCTGTTTTCGTTTGAAATTGAAATAGGTGAATTTTTACTTTTTCTTCTTTGATAAAAACTAACAAAGTCTCATTCTTCCTTTTAGATTGTAAAATTATTTACTATCAATATTTTAATTAATCAGTTATTATGATTTAAACCTGTACTATCACTTCTCCTTTCCGTTTCCTTACCAGAATGGAGACTAGTTTTGAGAGTATTTAAAAAGAGGGTTTTGGAATTCAAGACAGAGCGTGTTTCTACCTCTCGAAGCCCCGTCACTGGGTTTCTAACAGTTCTAATAAGACTGAATTTCTTCGGTTTTGCGTTATTGCTGCCTTACATTTAACTTGTTAAACGGGTGAGAAGATTTAGCCAACTTCGCTTAAAATCAAATTTGTATTTTTTGAATATAAGGCTTAGTTTTAAATTTGAATTTGAGTGTTACTTTTTAAGTTATATCACCACAAGTGGTGGTTGATGAAGTTAGCATGAGATGTGCATTTAGATTCAAGTTCTGTTTTAATAGAAATATTGTTTTAAATCTTTTTAAAGCATTTTGGTTATTTCAAATCAAGCGATAACTCGCTCCAGTCTATTAGGAGTTTGATATTAGTTTATACTTCTTCATCTTATTGTTATTAATCCCTCTGATCTGAATCAGACCAGATCCATAAGTTCATTCGTCTTCATAACTTTCAACACGAAATCATGAGGACCATTAAATGTCCTGAAGTCAACCGAGACACAGCTGTCTGTTTCTTTCTGTCACTGTAGGAACCAATAGCATTACCAGGACCTGTACTGCGATACCATAAGTTTGTAGGTAATTGTCTCCAAGAACTGTTAATTAAAACATTTCTTCTCGAGTATAGTTCAAGGTAGGACAAATGTTCAGCATAAACCTGAGGCATCGAAGTTTATGTTACCAAAGAAAAACAAACTCTATAAGATTATAGTGCGCCATTCTTCCTTATGATGCACCCGGGATAAAGCAAAATGTTTTGTATCCGTGTCAAGGTGCGTTCACCTGTTCGAAATTTTAGATTTTATTTTGATGAAGAAGTCGTAACAATTTAAAATAGCACATCAGCAATTTTCATGTCATGGCTTTTTTAACACCATCCAGATCTTTTCGGCAATCATCCAATTTTAAATCTCGCCTACAACCATTATTTTACCAGTGAAAAATGTAAAAGCCTTTAAGGTTCTAATTGGTTATAATTTTTTTCGAACTCATTCGGTCTATAGAATAGTTTAGTGAACAAAGCGTTTAGTGAAAAAAGGCATTTCAAGTGATTGTGCTTAAATAGAAGTATTTAATTATTTAAATATATGTATCGAAATGGGTAGATTTTTAAAACATGTATGGCGAAATCTTGAAAAGGCACGTATATTTTTAGCATTGAAGCTAAGGTGTCATGTATATGTTACCGTTAAAGTATGAAATCCATTATTTTATAGAATACCTAGTTATTCCATGAAATAACTGATCATGTCCGTTAAACTGTAAAACTCTCTTGGTTCATGGTTTAACTAGTTACTTCATAAAATAACGATCTGCAGCCCGTTAAAGTGTAAAATAATCTATATCATATATCTCGCTTTTTTAGTATAAGGTACATTTACGTTTCGTTTAACAATATGGAATGTTCGTGTAAAACCTAGTGTGTCAACAAAAAATGTTTTTGTTTTAGAAGTAATGTTCTTCGTAATTCCAAGTGTCATTTTAGTAATCCTTGTTGTAACAAATGATTTTATAGTACGTTTCCATAAATACAATTTATACGCTGCATAAATAAGAAAAATTGCTTCTTTTTCATTTTATTTGTCTATCATTAGTTTATTTATAGAATACCTAGTTATTTCATTTTAGATAAATTGTTTATTTTACACTTTAACTGTCTTTCATTGGTTAATTTATAGAATACCTAGTTATTTCATAGAATAACTAGTTAAAGTGTCAAATTATTAACATATTATACACTTTAACGGACACGATCAGTTATGTCATGGAATAACTAGGTATTCTATGAAATAACTGCATTATATACTTTAAAGATAACATATACACTGGTGTGCAAAAATTAAGGACGAAGTCGAAAAATTAGCATATCAGCTGAACAAAGAGGCAGAGCGGAGAGAAAGACCAATCAGGAGATTAAGTAAGGTGATGTACGGTAGCACATGCGCAGATATGCAGGTAGACGTAATGGGGGAGTGTCTGAGTAGTATAAAGCATGTTGTCGGTGTAAGATCAGTATTTCTGGCAAAGAGATTGCACGCCGTATAGCAGTTAAAATCGCACAGAGTTGCTGCCTCAGCGAGAAATGGCGAATAATCAATCTGTTAGACGACATCTGGATGCTTTTACCCGAGGTCGAATCATTGGGAAGTTGGAGTAAGGCCGCAGTGTGACAAGTGTGGCTGCAGAGTTCGGAATTGCTCACAGCATCGTTTCACGACTTTGGAGACAATTTCAAACTACAGGAACAGCAATCCGGGGGTTTAGTAGTGGTCGTCCACGAGGAACACACCCGCAGATGACCGGTATATTGCCTTACCGGCCAGAAGAAACAGGCAGCAGACAGCAGGAGAAATTGCTAGATACACGACACAGGCGACTGGATGACCGATATCGCGTTTTACCGTGGCCAGAAGACTGCACGGAGGTGGTCTGTTTGCACGACGCACTGTACGGTGTGTACCTCTAACGCCTGCCCATCGGAGAAGGCGTTCTCTGTGGTGTCGGGAACACCGGAATTGGAGAGACAATGAATGGGGACGAGTACTCTTTACAGATGAGAGCAGATTTAGTCTGAGTTGCGATTCTAGACACATACACATCTGGACAGAGCGGGGAACACGCAATAACCCCTTCAACATCATCAAAAGGGACTGTTTTGGAGGTCGCGGAGTTCTCGTTCGAGCAGACATAATGCTTGGTAGCCGGACTGACCTTCATATCTCCCAAGGAGGTTCGTCACCTGGGACTGCTATTGTAACGAGGTTCTTCTTCCTTACATGTGTCTTTTCACAAGGGCTATGGGTCCTCAGTTCCTCTTCATGGACGACAACGCTCCACCTCATCGCACAGTTACTGTCGAAGAGCTGTTGGAGAGTGAAGATATTGAACACATGGATTGGTCGGCAAGGTCTCTGGATCTAAATCCCGTCAAGCATGTACGGAACTTACTAGGGAGACCCGTGGCAGCACGTAACTTATCGCCAGTAACGATTCCGAAACTGCGATTGGTGCTACAAGAGGAACGAGCAGCAGTGTCTCAACAGCTCATTAACAACCACATATATCCAGTATGCACAAATGATGTGAAACCTGCCTAGCAGTCAGGGGAGATCATATGCCCTATTAAAGACAGGATGTTTCTTGCTGGACACCCATTATAGGGATGTTTCGGCCTTGCGTTCCGTGCTACTTTTTCAATAAAGCTTCTTTTTATCCCTCTGATTTCTCTTTTAGTAAGTGTTGCTATGCCTCCATGCTACTTTTTCGATAAAGCTTCTTTTTATCCCTCTGATTTCTCTTTTAGTAAGTGATGCTTACATTACTCATGTCCTTACGTATTGGGGATCTTACGGTATTAAATGTGTTGATTTGGAAAGCTTTTGTACAGAGTTATATTGAAAAAACCGTCTCGTCCTTAATTTTTGCACACCAGTGTATAATAACTGTTGCATATTTTTACAAAAATAGGAAGGAAAAAAAGAGAAAGATTTTTCAAATAGTTTATAACGAGAAATTTGTCTTATTTTTTCCCCGATGAAGCAAAAATTTTAGACTTAGAAATTATTTTGTTTGCTTTACAAATACCTGGCTACGCCAAAGGTGTTTAATAACTTCTTTGTTTCCTGTATCTCTTTGACAATAAATTAAAGGATGTGGTGCCTCTTCTCAGAATAATATTTTTAAATATATATGAGGTTTAAAAATATCTAACTTCGTTATTCAAGTATTTTACTCTAGCGCCAGTTCAGCTTAACTGTTAACTGCGAATACAGAAAGAGAAATCTAATTAGTCTTAAGAAATGTAAGAAACGAATACGACGCTTAGTTAGGCGATATTATATCTGATACACCTGTAAACTGTGCACTTCGAAAAAGTTCTGTTTCAAGTACTAATCAGAATATAGCTGTTACAATCAGAATATGGCGGTTACTGTTGTTACTTCAATGCATCTCCCGGTTCCATACTTTTCAAATCTGGATACGTGTTTTAACGATACTGAGAATTTAATTTCCAAATCTGATCGTAATGCATACAGTTCGGTTAACAAATATATTGAAAATTTAAGAATCTGTTGAATTTGTTAAACGTCAAGCAAAACTAATTTTTGTCGGAACATTTTTAATTGGAAAGCTAAACTATTCATTGAACACGAAATAAAAGTAATTTCAAAGAATACGCATAGGTGTTATTGCTAAATAAATATTGTATTCAATACAATTCTGCTCAATTACACAAATTGCTATTTAAATGCAAGAAAAAGAAACTCTGTGTGTGAATACTTTCTGGTAATTTAAAATCTGTCTTCTAAAGATATTACTGAAAAAGCTGCTTTAATAAAATATGTTACTGATGGTACAAATAATTACACACAGAATAAATGAGCTGTTTATGGATGTAAATCTTTAGCATAATTTCAAGGAAAGCTTAACAATATGACGAAATAACACTGGATAACGATAAATTTAAATCTCTTAAGCTTAATTCTAAAGGCAATAGAAGACGACAGATTTTGAAAGATTTTGTTAGATTTGTTGAAAGATTGCCCAATTATCCAATATGGCAGTCTATTAAGATATAGTTTCGGTTTAAGCTCTGAGTTAGCTTTGTCATCAATTATATGATATGGACTTTTCTAGAAATTGACGCAGTCCAGAATAAGGCATTACTATTTCGGAACAGAGAGGGGGAGAATTCATGGGTTATTGTAAATTTAAAGTATAATTTTGATTTAAATATTTTTAAAGTGGTTGTTATTGAAATAAATGAAACCTCTCTGTTATTGAAATAAATGAAAACAATCATGAATAACTATAATATTTAATTGATTATTAGTTAAATTTTATTTCCAAAGCACATGTTAATGCGAAAGCTGCTTTTGTTTCTGTTAAACGAGAGCGTTGCGCAGTGGGTAGGTGCATGACACGGCAACAAACATGTCATATTGTCCATATAACAGATTTCAACTTTTTGTTATAATACTTGCTATATTGCTAAGCCAGATTTGTTTGGCTATGTGATTGTGACTGGTATTAATGTTTCGAAAACACATCAACTTGAATGCTCTTCTTGCAGTGAACTAAACCTTTTGAATCAAAATCATATTAACTGCTTTCACCGGATAGATTATTTTTGTCTGTGACTTTGCGCGCATGTTCGGTTTCTGATACGTTATGTTAATGTTTTTCGATGAATTTTATTCGACAGAAATATATCTACATCTCACCGTTTATAGATATATTATCACGAACTCTTTGTAATCATTCTAAAATCTGTTAAGCGATCTGTATGGACTCCAGGTAAAGAATCGATAGTAAATAGCAACTATCAGTGTTTTTAATGGGAGATTATACTCGTTTTTATTTTTTACAAAAATTACTCATAGAGATATTAGAAATATACTATTTTAGATTACTTTTCTTGCTGTACCAGTAATTACAATAAATTACACCTTTTTGTACAGTACATGAAATTTCGTTGTTAATATCAATTATATCAATTATACTGCTGTATTTTTGTAAAAAATAATAAATGAATAATTATTACAATGATATTAAGGGAAATTATTTTTCTAGTGCATGTATTAACACTGGTCATCAAAATTAAAGGATAATGAGAAAAGTAGGCTCACTAAGTTAATGTTGCAACTAATGCCCAATGCCGTGATTATCTATGTTAAATACATTTGAATATAAAGTTGCCTTGGAAGTACGCGATTTCGGTGATTGACAATGTGGTGCATATCGGAGGCATGTTGGAACTCCGGTCTGTAGTGTTGTTTAAAGTATATGTGGTTTCTGAGAGTTATCTGAATTCAGTACTTATGGCTTAAAGGCGTCATTTAAGTTAAGGTCAAAAGCAGCGAATAACTGGTAAGATCGAGGGAGGTCAAACACAAATGGAGTTCGCCCAGGATTTGAATGTTCCTTAAAATATAATATAAAAAATTCGGAGCCCTTTTTAAGCCCTGAATCAGATGATAGACAACCCGATCAAGGGCGGCCGAGAGCAACAACTTTAGAAGTTTTAGGAGACTGTTTTCTGTCGTTGTCGGTTTGAAGAAATAACGAAGCGACTACAAAAGATTGGTTTTAGACCTTCAGGCTCCCACAGGAACTCAAATTAGCCATTCTACTGCTGCAAGAAAACGTAACGAGGTGAGACTGTATGCAAAAAAAACCAATAGTTTGTATACACTCACTCCAGCTTCTAGAAAGGCCTGTCCTTTTGGAAGCTGTGATATAGTCTGAGCAGTGATCCTTGACGTGTTTTCATCCGGAAAGAGGAAAGAATACGCAAGTTCTCTTCCCGGAATTCCGAAAATATCCTGCATCCGCGAACTCGGTATAATGATTTTGGGAGGAATCACGACAAATGGCCGCACCGAGCTGTATATCTTTCGAGAAGTTTCTGTAACTGCTCGGAGATATCTTGGCGAGGTACTGAAACCTCAAGTTATACTGTTGGTACAGAGTTTATGCTAATGGTTGACATTGCTCGGCGCCATCGAGCATATGTTTTGTCAGAATACTTACAAACAGAAAATATCACTCGAATGAATTGGCCACCTTACTCACCCGACTTCAATCCGATTGAGCATGTGTGGGATGCCTTAGGGCACCAACTTTCAGCGTGCCAAATCCCTCCCTGGATCCTCTAGGAAAAGTCCACGTATAGAAGAGTAGCGTTAGATTCTACAAGACTTGATTAACACTGTGGGAAAATCTATGAAATCAGGATGTTAAGTATGCGTATCTGTCCAAGGTGACCATACACCATATTAAAGAAACATTTTTTCCACAGAAGGTGACTTCATTTTTTCAAAATTTTCAAATTTCTGTGAATTGGTTTTCATTTCAGCATTTTTCGAATATTCAACTGCCTAACATTGTAACTTATGTTAACTAATATTTTTGTACAAATTTCTGTTAATAGTTTTTCATTAAGTATCAGTTACGTTTTACTTCTGTCATCATCCTTCAGTTCTGATGACCAGCGAATTTTCGTATGAAAATATAAAAAATACTTAGTGACACATTCCATCTCTTTAATCACGCATTTTACTTTCTTGACAATAGATAACTATACTTATATTAACTTTATATTCATATGATATAGGAAAAAAGGAAGAAAAGCCAAATATTGTAAAACAAAGTATGACGCAAACCTGTATAACTTTATTTAATAGCCTTCTTTATTTTTCGCAGGACTGATGATTTGTTAAAAGAACTGTATGACTTTAATTAAAAAATATATGCCCTTTTAATGAGTTATATTGATACAATTCAGGAATATTTTAAGTACTCGAGGCATTTGGATGATATGTCTGTTATTTCAATTATCATTAAAACAATGCCATTATTAATACGGAATTTTAAAGTCAGATTGAATTTTCTGTTTGCAGATCTCATCGAGAATTACTGACACAGACTGACGCTCTAAATCAAATTTGATGTATGAATTATTCAAAAGCTGTCTTATACATTCCGCATGGCTAGTTCACTTTCAGTAGCATGCATCGTTGGCTATTTCAAATTCTGCAGGACGATCAGTCGACCAGCGACAAGCCTACCTCAGACCTATGTCAAAATTTCATATATATATTTAAAGATAGGTGGCAGCCTTTATTATGATAATAAACATTTGCTCAGTCCCATCTTCTGGGAAAAGCCCTTCACGTATCAGTGGAAAGTTTCTGCATTTCACTATGGATATATTTCTAAAATGTAGCAATAAAAGCACATTTCTTAAAGGATGGTGAGAATTTAGCATTGTCCTCTAAACGCGGGAAATTCATCTTGAAGAAAAATTGATGTTGAAATTAAAAAATGAACGAAGAAATGAAATTCTTTACAAAAGTACGAAGACTCAGTCTCTTTGCCATAGACAAATTAAAATTACTGATATTGTTGCAACATTTTTATTATTATTCACATATAGTTAGACAGAATTATTTTAGTATTCCTTTTAATTAATGAAAGTTTTACAAAACTTAAATGGCGATAGCACTTAATGAAGAAATATTTTTGTTTTCTCCATTTTAAATTAATTAAAGTATATTTTAAAATAATAGAGTTGCAATACTCTGACACTGGCGATGAACTTCAAATATATATTGTCATTTAAAGAATAGATCAGAACTTGCATCCAGCATGTTCAGAGCACCCAATATAATTGTACATAAATTCTGTGCATAAATAACTAATATAACTATAAGGGACAGTCTATTCAAATCTATGTCTCTGAACGCAGATCTGCACAAAAATTGCGTCTTAAAAAGCCACTTCTGGATATTAGATGCCTGCACACACTTCGAAAAAAAAAGAAAATGTAAATCCCTTGACAAATTTTAAACAAACAATGAAAGATACTTTGCTTAACTATAACTTTATTATCCTTGCATTCTAAGAGAGTCTCCAACAGAATGGCCGATAGCACTGTGATTCGGTACCTCTGCCGAAAAGGCAAAATTACAACATAAATTCATCAGGATATGTTGAAGAGATTAGGAAAAGCGCCTTATCATTTGGAATCATTTAACGGTGGTTTCCCAATTTATGGACACCAAAGTAATTTTTATGAAGACGGTAACAACACATGAAAATAAAATCGCTATGTTAGATATGAATATGGACGATCGGTGAGTGACTGTAGAAACAGCAGATGATTGTATACAGACCTCGAAAGATAGTGCGTGATATATTTTCCGAAAATTCAAAGTATCCGCACCTTCTAACAAAGGATGGCAACAATATTTTGGAGTGAAAAGAGCACTTATGATTATGTTGAATGATTTTGTGACGAAAGGTTCCGTTATCAATAGAGATGACAGAGATCAAACTGATACACAAACCAAGAGATACTTGGAGAAAAAGACGCCAGGGAAAACTGAAATAGGAGTCACCTTACATCATGGCAACACATCTACTCATCAAACCACGGCTGCATGAGCTGTTTTGATGGATTATGACTTTGCATAATTTTGCCATCCACCATGTCTCTCACCAGTTTCTTTCAAAATTTCATCGATTCACTTCGAGGACGTCACTTAGCATGGAAGATGAGGTCCCTGAAGTGGACGTTAAATAGTGTAAGAGCAAAGGAATCTTTCTATACTACAAGTGTAACCGACTAGCGGCAGAAAATGAGTGCATTGGTATAGGGGGTGATTAAATGCATGTCGAGAAATCATGATCAGAAACTGTTGTTCAAACAAATCCATTCACCTTGAGTTTCAAAACTTTCACTTTTCCCTCGTATATATTTTATTTATTTTTTAGTGCTCGTATATTTAACTCTTCCAGTATTTTATGTTAAATGTGATGCGAAGCATCCTTCTCTAAGATATTACTACATAAAGGGATTAGCTACATAGGGGATAAGCCGTAATTTTACTCTTTTACAAAAGAGCTGCACATGTCAATCTGCATTTCCTACAGGCAGATATTTTTAATGTAAGGAATTTACTGGTATTATTATGAGGCAGATATCATTAATCAGAAATTGTTTTAACTACTTAAACCTATAGCATTTATTTTTTTAGCTTATTTTATATTACTTTAGCTACTAAGTCTATAGCGTTTATCAACAGTGCACTTACACTTCTAGTACCTAAACAGAAAGACTAAATCTTGGAACTGTGCGGCATTCGATGTAGTGAAATTTATTAAAGTATCTGATTCATTCTTAAACTATCATATTCGCTTTAATTTTTATTTGTTTTATTTTTTCCGAAACAAAGTTATGTGTTCAAAAATGGTTACACTTTGGAATGATAAATCTGGAATGTTTAGATACCTGTTGATTCAATTTTAAATTCTTAAATTGAGTAAATGGATAGACATTTTTTAAAATGAAAACTCCGAATTTCTATCTTGAAACTACTATGTGAGCTATTAATTTAAAAGCTTATCTTGGAATCTACTATTTTTGAATAAAACAGATCCTTGCCTGTCTATATGTTGTCCCTTTTATATGTGTGTTTTCAACCGGTAAAACAGTTTTTTTAAATTATCACCATATTTTAGAATAATCAGATATTATCTTTTTACTGTGATTTTATGTTGGGGATATAAGGTATTTCTCCCGCTTTCTTGTTTCTTAGCATGCCTTCATGGTGTAATGGCCATCATACTCGCGCGCGTATTTCGAGAGGTCCGAGGTTCGAGTCCTGACGAGGGCATTGCTCATTTCTCACGTACCTCGAGCTTCAAAATAACCTAATGACTCTACAGGCTTTATTAACAGAATATTATGTATAGAATTACAGAATTATATAGAATGTCATTTGAATTTATTAAAAGATTTAAACGTAATAAAATTTAATAAATCTAAAACAATTAATTATGTTGAAAACAGTATCCGAAATTTTATTTCGAAACACTATGCTCTAAGTGAATTTCCAATAAATTAAATTGATTCAAAGAAATATATTTTATAAATCCCTGAGTCTAACTGGATACTATCTGTTGCACATAAATTGAAACATGTATGACAGCTTTTAAGTTATTTTCTCCCTCCTTCCAGCATGCCTTCGTGGTGTAACGGTAGCAGACTCAGCACGTATTTGAGAAGTCGAAGTTCGAATCCCGGCGAGGGCATAGCACATTTTTCATAATCTCCTGCTTCGAAATAACCTAATGACTCAAACCTAATGACAACCTAATGAAAAGCTCATTTGTCATTGAAAGAACTTGATTTTCGGAAAAGGTAGAATCAACTGTGCTGTGGAATGACAATAAAAACGTAAGATTTCTCCTTAAATTTCTCAAGAAAGTTTACAAAATTCAATTCTTGGCATAAGTTGAGTCGTATATAAAATATAAGTATGCCACTTCAAAAAACGTCCGATTTTGGTCAAAATACCTATGTTGAAACAATGCTGTATATCTAATGTATATTCTAACTCGGGCTTCCAAGAGATGAAAAACGAAATTAAATTTCGTCAATCGATTCAGTGGAACGAGAGATATAGATCTGTGTCATTTTTTTTTTGTGTGCAATGTGTACCTTGGTACAAAATCCTTCGATTTTTTCATACGTGTAGTTAAACAACACTTTTATATTATAGATCCAAGAAAATTCAACACTTTAAGAAACAATTCAATATATATATATTTAGCATTAGTTACAGCAAAGCATTTTCGAGCAGTTTGAGAAACTTAACTAGGTTTTAAATAGAAATATATTTCTTTCTGGTAGCTATAATTAAAGAATTTTGATACGTTCTTATTAAATATCAAAGGATTTTACTTCTAAAAAACTTTCAAATGGTCTGAGTTTTTCATTATTTGTTTATACATGAAAACATTGTTCAGAGCATGCAATCGATTAAAAATAAAGTATAATCGATTGCGGCTATTACATATTCCATTGTAGAAATTTTTCTAAACATCCAAGATGAAAAAATTAAGTTCGTTCAACGACAAATAAGTTTTTCATTTTTTTATTTTATAAACCACCTTTTAATTCAGAAATGATTTGGAAACAAAAAGATTTATTCTAGTGAAATGTATTTCAGTAGCTTAGAGTTTCTTTCTTGTAAAACTTAATAGCTGTTTTAAAAGTGCCACTATAATATAGAACTTTAACAGAAACGTTGCATTTCTTCTTGTTAAAATAATTCAAACTTTGTGTATTTATATTTTTTCCCAATGGCAAATTCAATCGGGTTCTTCTCACGGAGAAAAAGATTAACAACTTTTCTCTATGATACATTTTCTTCTCAAACTTGAAATTACTGGAACAACACTGAAGGAAATAAAAGAAGTTTTTTTTCCGTCAGAAATATATACATATTTAAACAGAGTAAAGAAACTTTGTTTTAGTTATAACATTTATCATATTACTTTGCTTTGACAGAACTGGAACACTTTCAATTTGAATTTAAAGTTTAAATTGCGACAAAAGTTTCTGTTTGCTTGTCAGCTCCAGGCCATTTTTTCTCGGTGCGATTGGTAAACAGTAGAGAAATTGTGCATAATATTGTTCATAAACAAAAAACGTTGAGGTTATTAGGACAAAAGTTTTTTTGTTCTTTAAATGTATTTCCATTCGGTAAAATTAAATTAGATTGTGCTGCTGTGTTGTGAATAATCTCTCTTGTTTGATATCAAAGCAGGCCCACGAAATGCATTGTTGTGGCAAGGGGGTAAGGTTGCGCTTGTCGTTGGCAACAGCCTTGGACACCTTGCAGGTGACAGTACGACTTTACTCAGTTCCATTCCTAGTTCTGAAAAAGAAGTGCACCGGGGAAAGGGAAGGGCCCGAAGATCTCCTACCCCTCTTTTTCTACCATCCTCCCGGACCATTCGATACGGCAGTCAGCATCTCTAACCACTATTCCGGGTGGGCGGCAAAATAGCTACAAAGCACGCTTTCCCAGAAAGTTACAAAATCAGTAACTGAAACTTAAGGATTGGGTAGCAAATTGTTTTTCACCCACATTTACTGCGATCACTTATAAAATTTATATTTCTTTTTCGATAATTAAGAAATTTATAGGAATTTTGGTTGAAAAATTTGGAAGAATATAGTTTGAGGGCTTATCTCTTCAGTTTTCATAAGTGTCTTCTTTTTTCCTTGATGATAAATTAAAAGTATTGCGTCTGATACGCGAATGTTGGTGCAGCCCTCTGGTAATGAGATTACATTTCTTATGTTACATACCCTTTTCTGGTACAATATTTCTGGGTATACGTGAAGATAAAAAAAATAATGATACTCATGTGTAATGAAGTTAATTATTATGTTGGCATATATCATGGCAGGGGCATCGCCTTAGGGCATGTGACGCAGGAAATAATGTTAAATATAACATTAATTTAACATTCTCTATTATATTAAACTAATATAATAAAGTCTTTATCAACTACTTTTAATCTGTAGCTATGTACTCAATCTCTCACTTAAGAGTGAAATATTAAAAACGAAACGAGTTGCGCTCTGTCAGTTCTTTCTACCCTACCCTCGTAAAAGGACTGTGCATGTTGAAAGTGTCAACATTCAGCAAACTAAAGCAAAGTCACCTGCAATGCGTTACATTGGATGAATTTTGTGCTGTAACATGCTGTCACTCTAGCATGCGTTCTAGCTATAAGGAGAGAATATTCCGTAGTTTACTTTAAATTTAAAGCAAATTATTATTACTTTTTAGGAAGTTTAAAGCAAGTATTTTGTTTTGGGTCTTACACCGTGCAACGCATTTAATGTAAAGTTCAATTATTACTTCTTTCAAAGTTCCATATGACGATTGCACAGAAAGAGTAAGGGAAATACCTTTTCTAGGAATTTGAAGCGACATGTACAATTCAAGAAAATTAGCCGATTAGTAGTTATCATGATAAAGGAAGATCTTTTTCTCGGTGTCTTTTCATTTGTTTGGTAAAAAGAACAAGTGTACGGACTAAAGAGGAAATAACCAAATTCCTCGAAACAATAGTGAAATAATTTAATGCGCATGATACTTGCACTTTTACCTCGAAGACTTTGTCTCACTTTATATGCTGTTGCCTGGGCCGCATCGGGGTGAAACAGTTTCATCATGGGCTACGTTTTTTGTGAACCCCCTGCGTTGAAAGTTGCAACGGGAAACGAAAGTGTGATAATTACTTTCTCAATCACTCAAAAATTTCTGTTTACGTCTATGTGGTCGCTCTACAGCTGTAGAGAAGAGTGATTGTCATTTCATTCCCTTAAGTGCAACTTATCGTTGCTTGTTGAGTTACGTTTATCTTTTTTTCACTTAAACGTTTATTATCACAGCATAATGAATATTTGGTCAAAATTTGGTTATTTTTTTATTTCCAGGCTTCTTTGAATTCCATTTTTGAAGTGTTTTAAAATTGTAATTGTTAAAGTTTCTTAAAAAATATTTCAATAGTAGTGTAAAAAAATGGTATGTGTGATAAA
Source organism: Stegodyphus mimosarum (assembly GCA_000611955.2). NCBI lineage: Eukaryota > Metazoa > Arthropoda > Arachnida > Araneae > Eresidae > Stegodyphus > Stegodyphus mimosarum. The sequence continues at coordinate 261,144 of KK112327.1, forward strand.
TAATGAAAACTTAAAATTCAGCAATTATCAGTTCATTTGAGTATTGTAAATTCTACTTATATTTAAGTAAATAATTCACGTTGAAGATACACATATAATGCGCTTTATGGAAGTAAGAGTATATAACTGAAACCTAAGATACAATCAGAATTCTAGAAATAATACTTATATTATACTCAATAGAAATAAAATTATTTGAATGCAATTTTGCTGTTCTGTTTTGAATAGGCAGTACCTTTTTAATAGTTCTTAAATTGAAGTTCATGCTTTTGAAGAAGTTGTTTCTCGCCAGATAATGAGCTAAGTGCACTTAATCTGTCTTGTGACTACGTTACCCTGATATAATTATTAAATCTTCTCAGTACGAAAAATGATCGATTTTCTGAGGCAGCTGAAGATGGTATTGATTCAATGAATGAAGAAAACTTTTAAGTTTCACTCATAACGCTATGAATATTGTTGATACTTATATATGGCACTAGTTTATGTACAGGTTTATTTTCAAAGTCTGCAGAAGAATATAATGCAATCAGCTCATTTTAAGTTTCATAAAATCAAACAGTCTGCAATACAGGCTAGAATTTATAATTTATTTAGGAATATAGCAAAAAATTAAAATTGTGAGAAAGAACGTTCTCTTCATTCGGAATAGTCATAATTTAAATTTATTAACGGAACCTGATCTTTCGGATATTGATTAAACATGTTGTAAAGTTAGCTCTTCTGGTTCACTGTTAAATTCATTGTCCTCTTAGAAGAGTTTTCAATGATATTTTGTCACTCATGTATACTCTCTGTAATTTTACAAAAGAAAACCCTTGATATTACCAACTATAAAAAGAGATCGTAAAAGTTCAATATGTACTTGCGACACAGCAAAATGATTTCGAAGTAGTGTGAGAAAATGCCAGCGCACAAGAGACAAATGAATTGTCAGCAAAGAAAGAAACAAGAAAAAATTCATTTTGGCAAATATGAAATTAGGCAACTTTACTTTAAGATTTTAGACATCATTGTGACGTTTGTTTAATTTGAGTAGCCAGTTATTTTATGTTTTAATGTCATTTCTCTTTTTGCATTTTTCTGCAAGAATGCAAATTAGTTTGCGTGTATTTATATTGAGGTTTGAGATTGTTAAGACAGAGCGTCTCCGGCCACTCGTGAGCACGTTACTAGGTTTTCTACTTTGAATATAATTTCCTGTCTTCGGCCTTGCATTATAATTGCAGATAGTTGCATCAACGCTGATGAAGTTCTGAGCAAACTTCGACTCAAATTGGCTGTGTAGTCTTTGGCTATTAGTTTACTTATATTTAAGCTTTACCTTTGACTATAATCCTTTCCTTGCCATAAATGTTGGCGCAGTTGTAAGCACCAATCACGCCTTCTATTCATCTTATTTAGTTTTAAGTAAAGGGTTATTTATATTCGTTCCAAGTATCTGTTATACTTCTTCTAATTTATTCTATATAGTTCTAATTTTCTATATAATTCTTCTATACACGAGGCCTATTCGGAAACTAAGTACCGTTTTGAAAAAAAAAAAAAAAAAAAGAAAAAAAATTTTTTTGAATCCAATTTTTTTTTTATTAAACTATTTTTCAATATAGTTTCCGCCAATGATCAAACACTTGTCATAGCGGGTGACTAGTTTTTGTATACCATCGTCAAAGAAACTTCCCGCCAGTTTCGATAACCACGACTCCACAGCATTTTTCGTGTCATCGTCATATCCAAAGCGCTTGCTACCAAGCTCGCGCTTCATGTGCAGGAACAAGTAATAGTCGGACGGCGCCAAGTCCGGGCTGTACGGCGGGTGATCGAAATGCTCCCAACGAAACTGTCGAATTAACGATGGGGCCGAGCATTGTCATGGAGCAACACAATTCCTTTACTGAGCATTCCTCTTCGTTTGTTTTGAATGGCACGCCTTAGTTTTGTTAAAGTCTCACAATATCATGCCGCTTTAATGGTTTCACCTCTGGGAAGAAATTCAGTAAGCAAAACGCCTTTCCTATCCCAGAAGACAGTGCACATGATTTTTTGTGATGACATTGTCACTTTGAACTTTTGTTTTTTCGGAGAATGATATGTTCCACTCCATCGATTGTTATTTCGATTCTGGTGTGAAATGACACACCCAAGTTTCATCACCTGTCACAATTAGGTTTAAAAGGTTTCTCCCTCATCACTGTACCGCGTGCGAAATGTCAGGGCACTACCAAGTCGCTTTGTTTTGTGAACATCAGTGAGCATTTTTGGAACCCATCGGGAACACAGTTTGCGGGACACAGTTTGCGGGAACACAGTTTGCGGGACATCGGGAACACAGATAATTCAAGCGGTCAGACACAATTTCGAACAAAACAGTACGTGAAATTTATGGAAATGCCTCTGAAAGAGTTGTCACTGTGAAGCGTCTGTTCTCATGAATTGCTTCATCAACTTTCCTTACCAAATCATCGGTGACAACAGAAGGCCGACCACTCCGAGCCTCAGCGTGGACATTTGTTCTACCTGCATTAAACATTCTTACCCACTTTCTCACCATTCCATCACTTATCGCGTATTCACCGTAAACTTCTGTCACTTGACGATAAATTTCGGCCGGTTTAACATTCCTCGCGTTTAAAAATTTAATCACGGCACGAATCTCACAGTCAGCGGGAGAACTAATTGTCTTAAACATTTTGAATGTGCACAGCAAACTGAAAACAGAACATAGAGTAACCAAAATGGCGACAATTGAAAGTCAGTGAACAAGAAATACTAGTGCGCATGCGCGGGACGCCTACCACAGCGCTGCGACGGCGCTAGAATGAAACGGTACTTAGTTTCCGAATACGCTACGTAATTCTAATTTTTTTTTGTGTATTGCTGAATAAATTAAGTGCTTACTCATATTACAGACTGCTTGCTTTTGTAAATCTTAAAAATGAGCTGATTTCTGTATGGTCTTCTGCAGAGTTTGAAAATAAACCTGTACATGAACTAGTACCATACAGAAATATCAACAATATTTATAGCATTATGAGTGAAACTTGCAAGTTGTCTTCATTAATTTTATCAATACCATCTTCAGTTGCATCAGCAATTCGATCATTTTCAGCACTCAGAAGAATTAATAATTACATCAGAGTAATAGTCATGGGAGAGAATTATCTGTCGAGAAAAAACTTCTTAAATAACAGGCCTTCCTTTTGTGAAGATATTAATAAGTATAACCTAATGGCTTTTCCTAGACTTTTGATTTAATTATCTTACGGGATTCTTTTTTGTATCTTACGGAAAATTAAGATGAAGTTTTTATTATTTAACATTTTAGATACGTACAGTAGTTTGTCTGCATAGGTTTTTTGGATTTTCTTAAGCCAGGCAGCAAAAATTACCATTCCTGATGATATCTGTAGCAGTCTAATCTATTGCAAATCTGTATACATGTTTTCATCTATCTGTCAGTTGGTGTTTTCAAAAAACATAAAACAAATTCAAAGAAACCATCTCTTTCATATTACAGTAAAAATGTGTAAGAAACGTATAGAAGCTTTTCCCATATGAAACCTTTTCTAATAAAGAGCAAAGAAATAAAGGGCCACGCATATTTCTTTTAAAAGAATGTCAGAACTTTCCGTGCATTTAAGTGTCTAATATCTCGTAACTACTTTTAAAATTTTCCCCAGAAAAAATTTTACAATGCTATTGTGAAACTATGTCGCAGGAGCTAATTCCAAGATGAAAGAAGGACATATGAAACTGTATTTCGAAAAAAGCTCTATTCTTCTACTTTTTCACTTTTTTGATGCATTTGTTATACCAAATTCGTTCGAACAATTTATCTAGCTCTCGTTCTTAGAAACACTAGCGTGTACGAATTATTTTGAAGGTTTTTCAGTAAAGAAAAGTGTTTCAAACCATAGAAAAGAAGTAGCATTTGTAGTTTGAGCTATCTTTCAGGCTGTTAAACCTGTCAATTTTTAAAAATATCTATTATTTTATTTATTTCTGCACTTCAAAATACTCGTCATTTATATTAAAGCGATTGTTGAGAAACTCAGAATAAAAGGAAAGGAGATGGAATACGTTTATTCACCTACCAAGTTTCTAAAACGCGGCTCTGACACACTAGGGAGTGTCATTTCCATGACTGCGACCACTAAAATATTGTTTGTATAAATTACGTATTGTTTAATAGCTGATACCTCATTCTCCAAAGCTAACTTAAATGTACACCTTGTGCAAAAAAAAAAAAAATGGAACAGTTGAATATCTTCCGTTCTACTAGGTCGATTGAAGAAACGCAACTTGCGTTTTTCATGTCTCGAAAGCGCGAATTGAAATATGTATAAGGTTTATATATAGCATTGTTCTAACATAGGTATTCTGATACAAAATCGGACTCACTCTGAAATGATATACTTATTTTTTCCATATTTTGATTCTACGACTCAAATTATGCCAAAGTGCCGAGTTTTGTATAAATTGCACTAGTAGTTTTTAAACATTTAACTCTGAAAATTTTAGTGCCTCAGTGTTAATTGAATTTGCTATATATTGATTAATACCTCTTTTTTATTAAACTTATTTGGTACCTTTTTCTTCGAAATTTAGGTTCAGTTCAAATAAAATTAGCAGCTATTTTCTGATTTATTTGTAAAACTTTAATTTTCAGTAATTTTCATAAATTTGTCGAAAATATGTTTGAATTATAATCTATAATTTTTTGGCAGTTATCTTAATATAGATGTACTTATAAGTATCCTTGCAAAAATTAGGAAATTTATCTTTTTATTTTATGTTCACAAAATTATATGACCGATATTTTTATTGTAGGGCAGTGTAGAATTTAATATATCTTTAATTTTTGTATATTTGACTAGTTTGAAAACTGTTATGGCCATAAATTATAAATGTAAACTTCGATAATTATACAATATTAGAGGTCAGTTACTTTTATTAAGGAATGGAGGCTTCTATGTGTAATTGTATTAAGCATCTCACAGTCATCAGCAAGTTGTCACGGTGATTTGCATTGTAGAGGATTTGCCCATTTTTATCAAAGTTTATTTTGTTATGGTACTGAATTTTTTACTCACGATGTATTAAATTCTAAATTCCCTTTTACATTGCTTTACAAATAAGAAAATATGGATCATTTTGTAAGTGTTAAATAATTAATTCAAATTTCATGAATCTATAAAAGAAAATTTTGGTTTTATATTGACAACATCAATTTTTATGAAAGTCTTTCAAGCTAAGGACTGTAAAATATTATGAGTATAATTTTCAAGCAAAGATTTTACGGAACTGTACGTTTTCCAGTATTTCTTGAAGAAATTAGGACTTTCCTTCGGCGATTTTACAGAAAAAGGAACTTGCAGACTTTCAATTTTTATTTATCATTAAAAATAACATTTACAAGATTTTTATTTTAAAAAATGATTTACATAAATATTTTATGGGTTTTCAAAACTGTATGACTTTTCCCCCACTATTGTATTTTCCTTTCTTTTGTTACTGCTGTAATACTTTCTTCTAAAAAGGCTTCTCTGTCGCCAAGTCTTTTGTCTTTGAAGGGGGGATATGTAAGGTAAAAAATATTTAAATCAAAATTATAATTTTAACTAACAGTAACTCTTTAATTCTCCCTCTCTGTTCTAAAAAATCGTAATAACTTCTCTGGGTTGCGTCAGTTCTAGATCATTCCATTTTGCATAGCCTGCGCGGCGCTGATGGCATAATAATTGGGAACTCAAACTTTTAACTCAACCCCAAACCTTTCTCTTCATGTGCTTCTATATTGCATGACTACGGACTTCAGCCTCTCTCTGTGCGCTGCTTGGTCGCTGCTTCGTTGTGTTCGCTTTCTACTGCAGTAACATCAAAAATGTAAACGTTCTTGAATAGGCACGACTAGAGTGCCAAGTTATTGTGGCCACTAAAGTCAAATGAAAATAAAAATGGAATTAACACTGTCTCGACTGCCAAGTTTTTTAGATATTACGAAGTCAACATATTAGCATAATACTTAATCAGAATTCTTTCTCTTCAATATGGATCTACGGTCTATCCTATACAGATATTATGCATCGACGCTGTTCTGTCTTTTCCTTTCATTTATTATTATTACATTTTATATATATGCTGTTTCTGTTACCCGGATCGGTGAACTCCGATTTTTTTATTCTTATATATTGGTAAATTGTGCAATTTCTGGTTTAAAAGTGATTAGTTCTTTAAATTATGTTGTTCTTACGTTTTGATTCACGTTTACATGCCTTTATATAAACTGCATGCAATAGTTGTAGAATAATCAGCAGTTTAAAAGTTTAAGTGGTGATAAGCCTAACAGGGCACTATTTGTTTACATTTGAAACTCTTATAGATTAGTAAACTCAGTTTGCATCAAAAAATCTATCTTCCTGAACGCTGGCTGAATTGCTTGTTTTAGCATAGAAACTCAAAAAACCCAATGATTTGGAGACAAGTTAGAATGTGCATTTACACTAGTCAGAGCCTTTCAAAAGAACTGTGCTGTTTATCTTCAGCCTATAACAATCTCCTAAACCCATTCATAAAGTTGTAGCTTGCTGTCTGGTCACCATCGCTTAGCTGTTGCACCAAACTTGAAATGTACACACTCTTGTCTTTCACTAGAATGCGTGGTACACTACTAGCATTTATACTACTCTCATGTATGAAGATTTTCGTGGATAATGCTGAAGAAATCTCAGCATCGCAGCTGAGGATTCATAACTTGTACTCGTGCGAGGTCACCCTGATCGACATTTTTGCTCACCATAGACTGTTCCCTGTATTTCACATTTGTCACAATGTATAATTGACAACCTTGAAGGAAGATGAGTTCCATACTCAAATCTCCACTGTCTCTGGCCAGCAAAAACATACTCAAACTTCCTGTACTATTTCATAACCTCTTCAAATCTCAAACGTACGTCCACCATGTTAATGTTACTCTCTTGCAACTAACTGGCTGCATAACTACATCGATGATTTGCTGCATCCTGTTTTGAAACATAGCATTGATTCTTCCCAGAAATTTTACATTGTAGGTAGTTAAGTAACTTTTCTATGACAGTTATTATTATTATTTACTTCTTTCGCCTTAAAACTAACGGAGAAAGTTGAAAGAGTAAAACAATTTCGCATGGCCAGATAATCAGCAGAAGATGGCTCTTGCGTAGGTCTTTTGGAATCTGACATCAGAAAATGTTACATCAGGAAAGGCATATTGAGTGATATGAGATTAAAAGGGAAGCTTGCATCTATCTAAAAATTGTTTTGCGCATCTTTTTATAAGCAATCAGAGATGGGTACCCAGAGTCTTTGCACCAATTGAAACACAGTTATGTGTCAGTGCAATCAAGAAACAGCAGTATGAATTTATGGAGCCTTCCTGCACTTACAGCCCATGTTTAACGTGAAGTAATTCTTATCTGTTCTTCAAAATGAAAGTTGAACTTCATAGAAGGCTATTAAATGATAATAACGGCACGGAAAATGAAGTTATCTAAAATTTTGAGGATAAAATTTCACAATGCTTTTATGTTATCGAACCGGATTCGGAAATATATGTGTGTATGTATGCATATATGTATGTATGTTCATGCATATGCATTTGTGTATACGCACACGCATATATACACATACATTCAGAAATGTATGTATGTAGTGCATAGGAAAGAACCACTTGCCCATTAAGTTTTCAGGGTTAAAGTTTGCTCATTACGTAATATGTATGAAGATCGTAAATTAGTTTTATATTGGTGAGTAATCATCTGTATAAAGGCTACCCAATGAAGCGATAATAGCTAAGTATGTTATAAAAATTATTTCTTCATTCAACTTTCCATAAGCTGTTGCTATTTTTCAGTTGATAAGAAAAGTTATTATTTTTTTAATAATTGACGATAAAATAGCTTCAATTTAAAAATCGTATATAGAATTTAATTTTTTGTTTAAGCAATATCTTTATTATTCGAACCTGACATTGCGAAGTAACCCTAAATTTTTCAAATAATTTTTAAATCAAATGAAAAAAATAAAGGAATCAAATTTCTTTCAGCAGAACATCAGTAACTAATTTTAAATTTCGCCATCCGGATTTCAATGTTTATTTTTTAATTTCTTCATGTTCTCATACTAAACTTAAAATTATCTGATAAGGTTTTCCTGTTTCTTAAAAAAATCAATCTTTCAAAAATCGATTATCATTTAGGGAAGGATATTGTCTTCTTTAATTGATATTTTGTTTGTATATTACGAGAGCAACGATCGTACGAAACTGAACTTTGTTACAAAAAGAAGCTGTGAATAACAAATATTTTAATATAACGGATTAGAATAAATTTAAGTATTAGCTTTCATAAGTAAATATAGATGACATTTTATTAGATTATTGCCCCTATATTTCTTTCAATATTTGTAGTGAAATATATATTATTAAGAATGTGTGTATTTTAGTAAGAATTTTAAATTGTGAAATCAGTGAAGGGTAGAAATGTAATAAAGCTTTAAATCTAATCAGATGAATGGTTTCAAAGTAAGCCTGTACCTCTCAGTTTAGCAAAGTAAACACTGATAAAATCCTTTTCAGCTGAAAGATTAAGAAACAGCCGTACGTGAGTACATTATAAAATAGAGGAGCCCACGTAAATTATAAAACGTAGGATGTTATTCTTATAGGGGTAATGCCTAGCAAACTGAGTTCTAGCCATAATATTTACAGAGGAAATAAATTTTTAGTTAAACGCAGACAGGCAAAACGTAAACATGTAGAAATATGTAAAAAAAGATACCACTACTCTAAAGTATTGAAAAAAATGCAAATACAACAGCTAAGAAATCTTACCGATTTATTGTTTCTTGAAAAGTGAAAAATCAAATCAGTTTTAATCTCTACATCATTGGATTAAAAATTCGAAATCAGTCGCTTAGTATACATATAAAATAAATTAATTAATAGACGCAAATATAGATTATTGCACAATACATGCAGGATGGAAATTGTAAATTTGTATGTTGCGTAGGTGAGCTGTATAATGAATGAAATAAACTGAAGATTAAATGATACTCAATCTGAATTTGATGTAATTGTCTTTTTCATTTACGTTTATTACGTTTGTTAATAAAATTTAATTTTGAATGCTAATTTAAGTAAGGTAATTTTTTTTTCAATTATTTTAAGCCCCGCAGTAAATAGCTGCTTGAAAATATTAGTTTTAGAGTCTTTTAAACACAACGTATCTATAGTAATAAATCTTTTGCGTATAATTACATTATTGTGTGATCTAAATCTTACTTATTTATAATAAAATGCAATGTTATTTAGAAATACTAAATATATGGAGTATTATTTGTGGCCACAGAAGCGGATTTATTCATATTTAGAGAATATATTTTTACAGTTTTGAAACTAACCATCTTCAAATAATGGCTTAAAGGGCTGTATTTTTTTGTCTTCGTTTTTTAAAATTATTCATCCCTTTCAGGCATTATTATGCTGCAATGCAGCTACTACCTCAATATGCTACACACCTACTTTGTTTATTATCGAAATCTTGCAGAAAGTAAAACATTTCGAAGGTTCATTAGAGCTTATTAAATGCCTTCAAGGAAAGATCAGTCTTTTTTTTGGTTATCAGAAATTCAATTTATCATACTTCGAAAAAATATGTTTAAAAAATATCTACATTTTAACAAGATCTTTTTTTTAATATATAGTTGTGATATTCTTTTTTCTTTTTGTTTGGCTGAAAAGGAAATGGCACAAAAAATGATTTATTTTTGATAAATTTGCCTTCATTAAATTAAGAACAGCTTAATACATTCTTATCTGTTATTTGTGAAAACATTCTTTTCCAATGTCATTAACTGATCTGTTACTGAAACATTCTCAAATTAAAAGTGAACAAATTTTACTCCCCTAATTTGTATATACATTTAATGCGAATCAAATCCAAATCTAACAGACATTTTGCATTATATGGTTGTTTATTAGGAAATTCTTTTCTATTAAGTCCCATGTAGATTTATTTTTACTTAAAAGAAAAAGAACTGATTGAAAATAATGTCTTAAATAAAGTAATACATACGTGATAAAAAGGATAGAAGTATTGTCCAAAAAAAAAAGACAAAATCACTAGGTACGTTTCGATAGTCTTCTTTTCATATGGTAAAAGAGTAAATGCGAATTCAGGTAGGAATACACAAATAAAGACATTAAGAGATAATTTGTATAAATTCCACAAAATGCCAAATTGGAGCAAAAAGGGACGTATGAGTCAAAGACGAATAAAGTATTTTCGAGACAACAAGAAAATAAGGAGCGCAACTGAGAGGAAGAATAAAATTTAAAGATTTTCCTTTGTTAGAAATTTTGATGCGTTTAAACTGGAAAACGTTTCTGAGTAGTTTGGGCAGCATAAATGTGGTGGTGGTAGTAGAGTTAATGGCGCATAACCAGAAAGGTTATATACACCAAACACACGGTAGCTTACATAAAAATAGCTTTCACTCAGAACTAAAGTTTACATTAAACACAAATTTAAAACAATAAATAGCGAAGTTATAAAATCTGCGGGAAATAATAAAATGATGAACGCTAAAATGGATAGGTATTAAAACTCAGCAAATGATATGCAAAAGCAATGAGACACATTAAAATTACACTATAATAAAAGCTAAATCAAATTAAATCATAAAAACCTGTTTCTTTCAGGTACGGAAGAAAATATTATTGGCCTCTTTTCCAATTAAACGGTCAAGAGGCAAGTCACACACGTTAAAATGTTTTAGTCTCAGTCTATTAAAATTCGGACACTCTATTAAAAATGACACACAGATAGAGTGCTGTCACAGTTGGGACAAACTGGCTCATTTTCTGCTTTGAAAAGGTAACTGTGAGTGTTTCGGGAGTGCTCGAATCGAATACGAGTAAACAGTACTTCTTCAGTTCGGTTTCGAGTACTTTCCCAAAACTGAACTGTAGACTTCACGCTTCTTAGCTTATCATTTAATTGTGCATCCCAGATTTCTTGCCATTTATTCAAGACTTTCTGCTTGATAGTCTTGCTGATATCTTTGGGACTAGATTCGGTTAGGTTGACTAGATTCCTCAACAGCAGCTTTGGTTGTGATATCTGCCAACACATTACCTTTTATTCCTACGTGTCCGGGAACCCAACAATAAAGAATTTCGTATCCACATCTACTTAACTTTTTATTCAACTTTAAAATTTCATTTATAAGCGGATTCTGCCTGTTAGGGTATATTTCTAAACTCTTCAAAGCACTTATAGAATCAGAATAGATAATAAACTCTTTTTGAAAACGTCTAGATATAGATAAAAGAGCATAATAAATTGCAGTCAATTCAGATATCAAGACTGAACAATTATCATTTAGTCGTCTTCCCACCATATGATTTTCAATTATGAAAGACATTCGAACGTGACCGATTGCTTTCGATCCATCTGTATATACAGGAATATAATTCATGTACCTTTGCCTGTGTTCCAAGAAAAGTTGTCGACACATGATGTCATTAGTGTTTTTTATCCAGATGGAAGAAAACATCAAGACATCGAATTTGTATATTTTGCCAAGGTGGTATTTCAAAATGCTTTACTAGTTGGATATTTAAATTAGACATGGGATATTTCTCAATTAATGAGCGAACGCGTAAGGAGAAGGTAGGAATACAGGAGGGTCGTGCTTCAAAAAAAAGGTCACATACGTCATGAAGCAGAACTTTACAAGGATGGTTCTGTTGTGATAAGGTATTGAAATAATATTGCAAGTACAATTGCTCGCGTCTTAACTGAAGTGGTAGTTCATAACAGTCAACATAGAGGCTTTGAGCTAGAGATGTTCTGAAGGCTCCAGAAGAAATCGGCAAGGCCTAGTGGAGCACAGGATTTAGCTTCAATAAAATGGAAGATCTCGCCGAGCCATATACAACTGAGCCATAGTCCATTCTACAGCGTATAAGAGCTCTATAAATGCGAAGCATTAATTCCCGCTCGGCACCTCAGGATCTGTTTGACCAAGCCTTTTAAAATATTTAGTGTTTTGAAACACTTTTTCTTCAAGCACAGGACACGGGGAATAAAGGTCAATTTTCGATCAAGCATCATTCCTAAAAACTTGACTTCGGGTACGACAGGAATGAATAAACCTTGAAAGTGAAGCTCTGGCTCGGGATGCAAATTTCGCCGTCGACAAAAATGCATGTACACAGTCTTTTGCTTTGAAAAATATACCCATGTTTTTCTGACCATTTCTCAATCCTGTTAAGAGAGATCTGGAACTGTCTCTCCACAAATCTCATATCTGCACCCCGACAAACTATTTGGAGGTCACCTACATATAATGACCATGACACAGTTGGGGGGAGTTCCTTTAGAACGGTATTTATTTTTAAACTAAATAAAGTAGCACTTAAAACGCAGCTTACTAGAGGCACACTCTCTTCTTGCTGGAACACAGCTCAGAGAAGAGAACCAATCCTCACCTGAAATATCCTAGCCCTCAAAAACAATTGTATGATAATCGGTAAATTGCCGCGCAAGCCACAGGCATGATGATCTCGTAAAATGCCATACCTCCAGCTCTTGTCATACGCTTTCTCTATGTCAAAGAACGCAGACACAAAGCTTTTGTCAAGATTTCTCTTGACAAAAGCTTTACGAATGGAGGTCTCCAAAATGAGAATATTGTCAGTCGTAGATCTACCTTTACGGAATCCACTCTGGTATGGGGAGATTACGTTGTTTTTCTCTAGGTAGTAGACTAAGCGACAGTTTACCATTTTTTCAAACAATTTGTAGATACAACTAATTAATGCGATGGGCCGATAATTAGAGGGATTCTTCAGGTCTTTGCCTGGTTTAGCTATGGGAATGACAACAGCTTTTTTCCACAAACTGGGAAAACAGTGCTCCTGCCGCACTCAATTGTAAAGAGAGAAGGGGACCAATGCCGTAGAGGAAAGATGCTTGAGTATTTCATAGCTGACACCATCTGGACCCGGAATGGACCTATCAGTCTGAAGCAAGGTTCTCTTGAGCTCAAGCATAGTAAAATCTTTATTATGCGGCTCCGAATTCTTAGAGTTGAAGGACACGGGAGCTTTCTCTGAGTATTTCTTCACTGAAAGAAATGTTGGCGGGTAGTTGCTGCCGCTAGAAACAGCTGCAAAGGTCTCACCAATAACATTTGCAATTTCTTCCGTAGTGCTGATTACCAGGCCACCTTTTTCCAAGATGGAAATTGTGTGATCATTATACATACTGCATCCTTTCCTAACTCTCTCCCATAACTTTTTACTCGGAGTGGAGGATGTTATTGATGACACATAGTGTATCCACGAATCCCTCTGGCTCTCTCGTCGTACTTTTCTTGCATTTGCTTTCGCTTTTTTGAAGGCTATGAGGTTTGAGAAAGTGGGGTACCTACGAAAAATTCCCCTAGCTTTTCTCTGTTCTCTAAGGGTTACTTGACACTCATGGTTCTACCATGGCTTTGAATATTTTCGTATCATTCCTGATGTCACCGGTATAGAGATCGTCGCTGCCTGCATTATTTTATCAGTAACGGCTTTCACAGCATCATCGATTGGCACATCTTTCACCATCTCTTCTCTGAGCTCTCCAAAAGATGAGAAGTGCTGCCAGTTTGGCTTCTCAAGTATAAATCGAGGGGATCTTGACATTCTCGTGCTCGATTTTCACATTGTCATGCGATAAAGACCAAAAGAGGAAAATTATCACTGTTATAAGGATTATTCCTTACATCAAAAGTGCAAAAGTTCAAAAGAGATATTGAACAGATGGCAAGATCAAGAGCGTGGAAAGACCTTGTAGGCTCGTGGAAGTAAGTAACTTTTCTATTATTGAGGAGACAATCTTCAATTATTTTCTCGATTTGTCTACCTCGACAATCAGTATCCTTATTCCCCCAAAGCGAACTATAACCGTTAAAGTCGCCCATTATGACAAAAGGTTCAGGCAGTTGCTCTATTAGACTATCCAAATCCCTTTGATCAATGTAAACATTTGGAGACAAATAAACAGAACAAACTGAAAACAAGGTCTTTACATTTATTTGGATAGCAACAGCTTGGAGGCTTTTACTTAAAGGAAGCGAATTGCTTGGGTAGTCTAGTGACGCGAGAAGGCCTACACCTCCGCTGGCACGTTCACCTGCAAGATTGTCTTTCCTAAAAATTGTGAACCTTCAAAGTTTAGTTTGTTTTTCTTGTTTCAGTAGGGTTTCCTGTAATGCCCAAACCACAGGATGATGTAAATTGATCAAGTCTTTGATGTTATCAAGATTTTGGTTTAAACCGCGACAATTCCAAGAAATGAGGTGGCCATTATGTCCGAGTTCTGTCTTTTCTGTACTGCGTTTTGGTTTTACGTGGAAGTAGGTTCTTCAGGATGTTCAGAACCTCTTCCACCTCCATATAAGCTGCAGCTCGAAAAAGAGCTGACACTTATGTTTTTATGGAGTTTTGATATTTTCCTTTTCCCTTTGCTTTCAATAAGGTTTTCTATCTCATTTTTATGTGCTATTGATATTATTGGAGGTTTCGGTTTCTGTGCAGTGTTGGGTTGCAGATTTTGGACTGGCTGTGTTTTTTGTATGTTTACTATCTGGGTGCCTATGTATTTGACCGATTTTACTGCATATGATACAGATTTTCGGACTGTGACTCTGCTACTAGTTTTCTCGGCTCCGCGTAAGAAATATTTTTGGTTATTTGAATATTTTGTAACTCCTTCTCAGATTTCCACTTTGGACAATCTCGAGAGAATGCTGTGTGCTCTCCTTTGCAATTTGCACATAGTGAGCTGGCACTGCAATTTTCACTGTCGTGGCTTTCCACAGAGCAAAGTGCGCATGTGAGTTTGCCACAACAGGACATTTTTGAGTGGCCGAATCGCTGGCATTGTAAACATCGCAGAGGGTTCGATATGTAATGTCTTACGGGGCAGTGCAAGTATCCGGCCTTAATACTTTTAGACAGATCAGGCGAACTGAATGTCATTATTACGTGTTTCGTATTTATTAACTTACCTTCTTTGATCAACTTGTTCCGCCTAGCAGCAAACACATTCTGGTCAGATAACTCAGAGACTATTTCCTCTTCTGAAACAAAAAGGAGGTCGATCTCTGAGATAACACCACGAGAAACATTGAGTGATTTATGTGCTAACAATTTAATATCGATTTGCCCAAGTTTGTTTAATCCAAGGAGTGTAGCAGATTGGGTAGACGAAATAGTTTGAACTAGCAGATCTTTAGAGCGCAGCCGTTTGATATTCTTTGGTTCTCCGATGCAAGATTGTGTATATTTTTGAATTTAAAATGGGGATAGCTTTTGAAGATCGCCAGTAGAGTTGTTGATAACCAGAAAACGGGATGGAATTCTTGAGTTTATACTAGGAGTGGCATTTTCACTTGTTTTTACTTTCTTTGACGCATAACTATGGTCTGTTGATGTTTGTGAATTTGATAGAGCCATAGTTGAAAAAACAATTATTCGGGTCCAACCGCCCCGCCCACCACGGAGCCAAACAAGGGAACACAGAATCCTGTGTTAGGGCTAGCCAGACTTATCCGCAAACTGAAGCCCCACAGTCGGCTTTCCCGACAGCAGGTACTCCCGAGAGCTTAACCCCAAGCCACTGACACAAGGACTAATGGCCAGCCGATTGACACTTTGAGGACAACAAGGCGCCACCCGTTTAGCTGAAGCCGAGGCTAAAGCAGTGTGTTGGGGACTGTACCTCGCCCCTCAACTACCAGGACCCTCTTATCCAGCGACACGGGTCTCCACGCACGGCAAACACGTGGGCAGTTTTCTCGCCACTCGAGAACCAGAGACAAGGGCTGTTCCAGTCTCTTATAGCGAGCCCCAACCTCTTAAGAGGAGAACTGCAAGGGAGAAAGGAAGGAAGAAAGCTTCAGCTCAGAACAGAGGAGACGGAAAGGAGGATAGATCACTGAGGCGCCAGGATCGTGATACCCCTCTGACGAAGAAAATGATCCTCTGAATGGCTAGGGTACCTTGGGATTGCCACACTCGTACTCACAAAAGTGAGCTCCTGAGGGATTTGGCAGCATGAAATTTAAATCTTAAATACATTAGGTATAGTTTTTGAATTCGCTTATAGCATATATTTCATATTCCATAATGCAAATTTCTAAGGCTAACTTTTGGGCCTGATTATAATAAACAGCAGTTGTGTCTGCTGTTGGAATTTTAAAAAATTTACGTTGGAATCTGCGTCTGTAAAATCTAAAGTTAGACTTTGGCAAAAGCGACAACAAAAATTCATGCAATTTAGTAGCAAATGAAAGGAGAAAAAGGCTACAATATAGCATGTATCCGAATATACTATACATCAGAAAATCAATACCACAAAAACTGTGAAATTTGACGCAATGATATTGTAGACGTCTTTATATCTCTAGTGACACAAACAATTATCTCGTGAAGCAAAAACCTATTTCTTCATTTTTAGTATGCTTTCAAAGTTGTTCTTCCGTTTCTTCTTATCAAACTTATCTAAAATAGTCAGCCCGATAGCTTTCCATATCATTAGTCTTTTCCCTTTAACCAAGTTTCACTTCATCTTTTATTCTTAGAAGCTTACCTTCAAACATCTCCTGAAAACTAATAAGAATAAAATGGAGTATCACACGCGTTAAAGAAAATATTATACAATTACAATTATACAATTAATGACCCGCCAAGATGACAGTTTCTCAGTAGACCTCCTAGATCTATGAGGAAACCAAAAGGGAAATATCAAGAAAACGACTAATAAAAATCGGCACATAGACTATACTTTTATTTAAAACAGGCACAAGGGCAATTCGTATCAAAGCTTAAACCAAACGTGAGTAAAGGGAGATTTGTTTTTCAGAGCATTCTCTTTCCATCAACACTCAGATGAATATTTTCCATCTATATTTTTATTTGCCCCTATTCCATACTCCATGAGCATTTTCAAAGTTGAAGCCGAATCTGCACAAAAGAATATATTTTTCTGAAAGCATCCTTTCATTTTCATAGAATTTATAATAAGTTGTTAACCCCAATAAAGTAAGCACTTTCCTAACTTGTATGCTAAGAAAGGCCAAAAGAATGCTTTGTTTTACTTTTATCACAGCTTGTCTTGAAATAATTTCTGTAAAAGATTTGACCGATTCTAGAAAAGTATTTTCTAACACAGACACAAATTTTCTTACAGTTCTTTCAGTATGCTGTTAAAAACTTGGATATCTCTAAAAGTATGTTATTATATAATATCATCAAACTGCCTGTTCAGGCAACTATAAGCAATTACGCATTTTTGCTCAAAGACTGTCTTTACTGCCTTGGCCATACAGTATGAAGCAAAATTTAGCTTTAGATTTTGGTGTCTGCCAAGGAATGTTGGTGCTATAAAGGGATGTATCTAAAATTCACGAACTTAAGGCAAGTGTGAGCTTCCAGGTTTTATTCTGTGGAAGTGTTGGGCCTAAATGACCAGATTGCTAGATCAAATGACAAAATGCTGGATTAAAATGCCGTTTCGTTCTTCTGCCTGTCTAGGCATGTCCTTCAGTGCATCCGAACAATAAAAATCGTTCATTCAACATCTCAAATAAGTTTGTCGGTGCACATAACGAAGAAAAATAATGATTTATCGGAGAGTGAGAGTTCCGAAGCCAATGGTGATACGCAGCTTAAAACATATATGACGATGAACGTGAACACAGGCTCATAAACTAATGAGGGCTTTAGAAATTCACATCTAAAAGTATACAGATAAATTACATGTACTGAGAAACTCCGATATTGCTCGCCATTTGTTCGCAAATGCTTGTATAAGACGATCTTATATCAAGCATATATTCAAAATTCAGACCATGTCGACAATTTAAAATGTAACCTGACTTCTAATATCCCGAAAACGGGCTAGGTAGTGTCTAATGAAATAAGCTATTTCAATGATAATGTAATTAAAGCTTGTTATGTTTCTAAATCAGATAAATTCTTTCCTTTCCTCGTATTGAGATGAAACGGAATTCTGTCTGAGAGAATTTATATCTATGTATCTTGTATCGACAGACCTACCTTCATACTAGCACATGTATTTGTTGCAGACGAATAAATGTACGTAATTATTAAATTCTTTGTTGGCTACTTCAAGCACAGTAGAAACACCATTATCGTTAATTCTTTTAATAAAGTGATTCATTTTCTGCTTTGTTTGTCCTTACTATATTTAACGTCTTCCTGTTGCGTCATACTTGATTCTAAGAATGCAAGAAATTATATAAAAATTAAGGGCTTGTTTTTATTCTGCGTGAATAGTAAAGCTGAATTGCTTTTAATATTTTAAGGAAATCTATTACGCCTAAGGTATGGCATTCTAGAATATTACTGTCAAACATCAAACATCTTCCGGTGTGCTAGTGAATCAAAAAACTAAATAGTTAAAACCAACCAACAAGCCAAAGAGTGGACTTATGGTGCTAATGATTTCTGACAAAGAACAATATTCGAATGTTAGGGCCAGAGAACAATACAAATTGCTGTGATGAAGGTTGTGCTGAGGAGGATGAAAAACCGAAAAAGACAGTTTGAAAACTAACAAGCCTTGAGTAAATCTCTTCGGTATTCAGAGCAACCTTCTAATGCTACTCCTGCTGGATCGTGCGGCGCTTAATACAATTACACTACTATCAAATTCAGCAAAGACGTTTACAAATTAAAAAAAGCATTACATCTTACAATGTTTTATCTAAAAAAATTGACATAAGTTTAGAGTTTACGTGAATTTTTATGGAGTTTGTTTTTTCTTGATTTCATATCTTTTATATGAATATAAAATATTGCATCGATTATTTATTTAATTCAGGGAAATAAATTTTATATACCGACTAAATAGTGCTGAAAAATTGATACTAGGAATTGCGCAATTATTTTTAGAATTTCAGAAAACCTTGTCCAATGAAAAATTAGCATGATTTGTAGTTAAGTCTCTATTAACCGAGATTTCGATTTTCCGAGCTATTTATGGTCCCAGTTACCTTGGATGAATCTAGGTTCAACTGTATATCACTTTTCAAGGAAATGACACTGGTGTTCAGAATCAAAGTATGAGTATTAGTACCAAATTTACAAAGCAGAAGAACTCATAGAAATTGATTGCAAAATTTATATAGATTTATTAACTTAATCGCAAATAACAAAATGCTATAATCCTACACTAAAAGCCAAGCCTAAAATTCAGAAGGTTAAAAACCGAATTAATTCCATCTTTAATCTCTGCTGTTGTTTAATATGATATTTAATCTGCGCTAAGAAAAATGCTTACTCCATACAGTGTTTTATGATATAAACTAAAACGGCAATTTAGTCCTATGGAATAAAAATACATTTTTCTGTGATGACATATTTCGCCCATCGCTATTTCGAGAAAGAACGTCGCACACTCAGTTCTTCGATTTTATTTAGATTTTGCATACATATTATTTAGCTTCTATAACACTGAGATCAGGTAGCAATAACGACATTCGGACAGTGTCCTTTTGATAATCTTCAACCATCGAAGAAGTTCGATGAGATCAAGTATTATCATTCACAAGGTGGGTCCATAGCGCTCCTAAAATGTGTTGCTTGGAGACGCAGGATCTCAAATGCTGGCCTCTGTGCTGTTACAGAACTTTTGTGACAGACATG
Organism: Stegodyphus mimosarum; assembly: GCA_000611955.2. Classification (NCBI taxonomy): domain Eukaryota; kingdom Metazoa; phylum Arthropoda; class Arachnida; order Araneae; family Eresidae; genus Stegodyphus; species Stegodyphus mimosarum. The sequence goes on from KK112327.1 coordinate 280,906, forward strand.
AAGCTTCATGCAGAAATTTCTCAACAAATAAACTGCCACCATAAAAGCAGGATATTGTAACGTCTGAAGCTATTTCTGAAGACCAACTCGAAAATTCTGAGAAAAAGAATATTTCCTGACGACCACTCGAAAGTCTCAGAGAAAAAAGGAATATTTTCTGACGACATCGAAAATTCTCAGAGAACGAATATTTCTTAACAGCCACTTAGGAATTCTCAGGAAAGGTGAACGTGACGTGTTTTCATATACCAATCTCAAGTTTCTTTCATAAATATCCGAAGCAGAAAATTTGTTTTGCCCCCTTACATCCGTTAATATATGCATTGTCTCAGACTATCAAGTTTGAGTCCCAAGTTCGAACCGGAAAATTCTGATGGGGTTTTCCCAGGCCTATCATCTTTATATCCAGCTTTCAATAAAGATGCTTTCGGCAATTGAGAGACGCTCTTAAAAGGGAGAAATGAGGATTCAGGAAATCATTCCGACACGTTCAGGACAACTTTAGAACAAAAACAGAGAACGCAATCCTAGTTAGTTAGAGGGTTAGATTGAGAGTTAGTTAATGATTTAGTTGCAGTGTAGAGAAAGAGAAACCTTCTCTTACGTTTTTCATCTCTGTCAAGAGCAAATTTTATTCCTCTCTGCCAAGAGCAATCCTATCTCTCTGCGAAACGATTCAGTGAACATTAGCCGGGTTTGCCGCTACCTTACTTGAGAGCAAACTGCTCTAGATGAATGCCACCAGCCACAAGGCGGTTTCCTGCACATCAGAATTTTCGTCTATCATCGTAAGAGCATTCCCCCAGAAGAAGTCAATAAAACGCTAAACAGAACTTTAGAATCATTTCGTGCTTCATCTGTTTTCTTTTTTTGTGTGTGTATGTTTTATATTTTATGTTTTCTTACTTTTCCGATGAGAACAATACTTTGTAAATTATTTGCATGTAGCCTAGAATATTATCTTAATAAATTTATTGAAACTATCCCCTCACTTGACATCGCCGCAATATTCTTTATGTACAGTGGAAGGTTTAGCTTTCAAAGCTTTCTCCGAATGAAAGAATGACTAGAATTACTACTACTAAAATTAAACCTGAATGTATCCGTTAACAGCATTCTGATCCAATCTACTTGGCGTCACTGATAATGAAGGCAACGCTGTATTAAAAGCAGCTTTCTTTTGGAAAGCAGAAAAAAATCATTATGTCCTTTGATTCGTAATGCGGATCCTACTGAAATAAAATTTTTCCATCTACAGTCTACTATGCGCATAAGGATTATTCATGTGTGCAATGGCAAATAGCACCCTTCAGACTCTTCAATTTCCCTCGAACAATGTTGATTAATAAAAACTACAAACTATTCGTATACTTTAAAATTCAGATTTTTATGAGCAGTCTTCGAGGAATATTTGTTATCTGGTGACATATGATTTTCTTTTATCCTCCTCGAATCTACTAATCAGCCAGCACTTCACCATTCCTCTAACTCACATCTTTCAGACATGACTAACAGCACTGACCCCTCTCAAACTCCAACTCCTTGATTAAAGTATGGGCGTTACAGTGTAACCGTATGTGCATATTTGGATGGCAAATACTGCGTAATAGATAATTTCTGTAGTAGCAGTACATATCTGCCATAAACAGTTTCACTCAATGGAATTTTTATCACTCTTCATGTAGTGAGTATCATTCTTGTAATTATCCTTTGATTTTAGACATTGATACGTAAAGTCCATATTAAATCTGACAAAAGTTCATTCCAATTGCTATATTTTTCAGTATGTTAATTTTCAACCAAATTACTAGTGCTTTATTGCCTATCTAAAAATCGAAAACTAATTTCAAATAATTCTAAAGACGTTTTTAAAGAATGTTGTTTAGGCATTTTATACTCGTGACAGCTAAATATATATAATTTAAATGTTTATTCGATTTACAGCTGCACAGGAAAACTCGTACTTGTATTACTAAGATAATAATAAAATAAGGAAGTATAGATTTAAATATGCTGACACACAATTTAACGATCATGGGAAATGCTTTGAAACGTGAAGCAGATAAAACGTGTGAAACAAATTAAGTCTATTTATAGGCGTAACTGTTGAAAATACATATTTATATTTCTTTTAGACTCAACATAACCATCTACATTTCTTCATTTCATAATTGCTAGTATCTTTATAAAATGCTTTAAAAGCCAAAGCATGTATTTTCAGATAGTACTAATTTTCTTGAGTAAACAGATAGATGTTTTGATGTGTGGATGTGAGATAAATGGCAATTACCTTTTTTATTCTAGTACGAGGAATGATTTTTGCGTGTGAATATAAGATGCGATTTTAACAATCCCTGCCTTAAGGCCATATTTCGCTGAACGTTTTTGATTAGCGCAAACATATTTCAATGAGAAAAGGGAACGTACGAAAAGAAATATTTTCGGAATAATATAGTAAAGGTAGAAAACTTTCGCTTGCGGGGACAGAAGTGGGGCGAGGGAAAGAAGTTAAAATTTAATTCACGACTTTGCCTTCAAGCGTTTAATGACGATCTGTTTCATTAAAATCATAACCAAACATAAATGAAGTCATTCCACTATTGGCTTACCCTTATTTTTGAAAACATTCTGTTTAATCTTGCAAAATGAGTAGAAATTTTTAACAGCAAATTCACTGTGAATAATTTAGTTTTTTAAATACCACATACTGTTGGAGATTTCTGTCATAGGACCATTTGAAAGATTTCCAGATTTTACAAACATAGGTACTTAAGATCATATATAAGTGGACAGTTTATTTTTGACATTGTAAGCTTTATCCTATGTTAATGAACAGTTATTTTAAGTTTTGTATCTTTCCTATCATATTCTAATTTCAGCTTAGAATTTCCTGCCGGAATGTAAATTCAGAAACGGAAGTAATACAAATGAGAAAGAGTACGATTTAAGTCGGGACTTAACCGACTTCAAGGGAGAGAGTCTGATTACCTGACTAGCACGCGTTTGCCTTCTGGCTACGTCTCACTTAGCTGTTATTACGCTCGGCCATACCTTAGGTCCTTGCTTGGCTTCGCCGATTTAGTTAATACTTAGAGGCCAGCTAGTTAGATTCTGATAGCTTCGGCTATACCCTTAAATAGCTTAGTTAAGTTAGTTTTAGTTTAAATTATTATTATTTTAAGTTCAAGCCCTAATGGCGGCTTTATGTAAAGTTCCAAGTAGGAACTGATTGTAAATATACAGAGAAACAAAGGGTTATTAAACCCTCTTTAAGTTTTACGTGTTCTGTTCACACACTTAAGCAATTATTCGCTTATTAGTGTTCGTGGGGTTCTAAGTTAGAACTTTAGATTTAAATAGGAAAATCTCACAACATAAAAAATGTTTCTTTGAGAAAAAGGAGTGTAATGTAATTTCAGAGCATCGTAACTTGCTGTGTATGTGAAGGCTTACGAATAAACCTAAATTCAAGAAGCTTTCCAAAGCATTCGATATTCCTGAATAAAGGAACGACTGGGTCGTCCATTTTAATGCTAAGATGAATATTTTTCTCTTAAGAGAAAAATTCCTTATGGAATTTGTTAAAATTCACATTAATTTTCTAAAAACTGAGACTGCAGGATTATGTTTTGATGTATGTACGTAATACATTGTCTTATAGCTAATTTTCTTCCTTATCGCATTCACATTCGCTCAATGCTGGTTCTAGATATAAAGATGCTTGAGCATTTATAGTTCTTCGACTTTAACATCAGGTATCACGTAACAAACACATTCAAGCTACGTAGCTAACCGCGATGAATCGCGGTGAAGCGATCAGCTCTAACTAGTTCCCTTCGGTACTCTCTACTCTGTGTAGTTTTCTTTCTATATCAAAATACCGCAAAACGTTTACCTGTAGTCCCCTCTGTTTTATATCTGTTGTGCTACTACTATGTAACTTAAAAGCGATTACATCTGGAACACAGACATTAGAAACGACCTTTCTGCAAATAATGTCATGCATGTGTTGCTAACGTTCTTCGTGGGAAGAAAATAAATATGTTAAATATCATAAAGTCTAGAAAAGTATGTAAGGGAAAAGCTAACCGTTATGAAACTGAATGCTACTAATATGTAACTTAAAAGCGATTACATCTGGAACACAGACATTAGAAACGACCTTTCTGCAAATAATCCTGTGTCATTGCATGTGTTGCTAACGTTCTTCTTGGGAAGAAAATAATTATGTTAAGTATCATAAAGTCTAGAAAAGTATGTAAGGGAAAAGCTAAACGTTATGAAACTGAACCACTTAATTTCATACCTTTATAGGAAAGGTAGCGAAAGTTTCGAAACCCCAACAGTTACTGTTCTTATTATTGTTACTTTGTAATATTTTTGAAAACATATTTAAACTTTTATTACTGTTATGCCATTCCATATAAGCTTATACTACAACAGAAATATATGGTTTTTTTCTTTTGAAATGGAACATGAGGTTCGTCATTTCGTTTACAGTACTAAAACTACTAGTTTTCTAGCACTTGTAATATTCATGTTTGATCTTAGCAAAAATTGGAAAGAAACTGTGACAAACTGGACAAATTACAGCAAATGTATTGTTGTAAGTGTACGGGTTCATAGTTGATTGAATGCACAAGTGATTAAAAGGTTAATAAGATTTATTCTTTTCACAAACGAAACAAAATGCTGAAATATTTCCTCAAATATTCGTACAATATCACACTATTGAAATCAACACACTAACTCAATTCAAAATGCAGAGAAAGTTAATCCAATCTCACACCGAATTCGCTACAATCAATAACAGCACTAGGTAAACAACTACAGTTCGTATAACAACAACAACTCAGCTGAGATGTTTTAATCCCGCTTTTATGAACTTTTTAATCAGCCAAGAGAATATTCTTGTAAAATCTATTTTCTCGATTTTTCTGGATAGCAAAACAGTACAATAACGAGATATCTATTTATTAAATGTAAAATGCACGCGCTCTTGAATTTTTAGTTTTTCGGCGTAGTTTTCTCTAAAATTTTGTTACTCGCTGCAGTGCACGGAAAAATAAAACAATTTTAATCATAATTCTACTATAAATAGCTAAATAATTACAAAATCCGTAATACTGCGCCCTTTCCCAAGGAGTGCACTTTCCGGGCAGTACAATCCATGCACAGGAAGCCAAACTTACAACTAAGGCATCAATGCAATAATAAACATTACATTACAACAATAAACAACAAAAACAATAATTGCAATGAGTAACTTTCAACAAATCAAATACTATCAAACGGTAAATACAAATCAAATACTATCAAATAATAAATACAAATCAAATACTATCAAATACAAATCAAATATTGTCTATTACTAAATACAAAAAGGACTATGGTCTTACGCTATTTACAATACTATCTACAATTATATATACTAAGTACTACGGTAAGAAGCTAATCTGTCGTAATGAAAGATTTTAGACTTGAGTTGCTTTAGACACTTCTCCCCAAAACCCAGCTTCGAAATCTAGCCTTTTGTTTTCGGGAAGAGTCTGAAGGATATCCGTTGAGTCTGCTCTCAGATAAGGGGGAGATGATAGGCCTTAGCTTGGGGATCCCATCCATTTGCTTATTTGCTTCCGGCACTATAGAAAACTGTGTCTTATGTACTTGCCAAGAGGTCTTCCCATCATATGAGGATAACTTCAAGGAGGAACAAGAGGGCACGGATAAAAATTTAAATTTATCAGAATTCTTATGTGCTGTCGCTATGCATTTCTTTAAGGTGTCAATTTCTTTAGCGACGGCACCAGATATCCTCTCTTCAATTTGTTGTTCGAACTGGTGTTGGACGGCAGAAACTCTTCCTTCGATTCGTTGTTCCACAACAGAAACACTATCTTCTATTTGTTCTTTGACAGAAGAAACCTTTTCTTCAATTTTTCCAACTTTATTTTCAACCGCGTCTATTCTGCCTTACATAGCCTCAAATTTATTTTCTATTATGCAAGTAATTTCTCTTTTCATCTCTTGCCCAGCTTCCATCTTTTTTGAACCGCTTTCATCTCCTTTTTAACGAAATCTTGGCCAGCTTTCATCTTGTCTTGAACGACTTCTTGGCCAGCTTTCTTCTCTTCTTTAACTGAGTGACGGCTCCTTCCACTTTTTCTTGGAATGCAGCAAATGTAGTCATCAACTACATGATTGTTCTTCCATCGCTCTTGTAATTCACATTCAAACCCCACTCTTCTAAGACCAAAAATTGTTGCGTGCGTACGGTTTCGTAATGGATTGAATGCACAAGTCGTTAAAAAGTTAATAAAATTTATTCTTTCTTCAAGAACTAAACCAAAATGCTGAAATATTTCCTCAGAGATATTCGTACAATATCACAATATCTCACAGTAGTTATATATATTTAAAACTACTGAAACGTTTAATGCAAGTCAATTCAAAACACAGAGAAAGTGAATCCAATCTCACAGCGAGTTCGCTACTATCAAGAACAGCACTAAGTAAACAACTACAGTTCGCATAACAGCAATAATAACTCAGCTGAGATGTTTTAATCCGGCTTTTATAAGCTTTTTTTATCAAGCACGAGAATGTTCTGGTAAAATCTGTTTTCACGATTTTATGGATAATAAAACGGTATAATTACAAGATATCTATTTATTAAATGTAGAATGCACGCGCTCTTGTATTTTTGCTTTTCCGGCGTAGCTTTTTCTGAAATTTCGTCACGCGCCGCATTGCCCGGGAAAATAAAACAGTTTTAATCATAATTCTACTAAAAATATTTAAGTAAATACAAAATCCGCAACAGTATTATACCCTAAGTAAAATTGAAAAGACATTATGATAGCTGCACATAACTGCAAAAAAGGTTTATCTAACTTAACTATAACAATTAAATGTAAAAACTGAAAGTGATTTGTTAATACCTCTACATTACTCAGTAAGAAGACTTTTCCCACGATATATTAGCCCTAAATTAGCATATCCTTAAAAATATAAATAGCATCATAAGAAGTTTTTCTTATTTTGGGACAACCGTTCCTCCGGTTTTTCCCCCCTCCGATTTCTTTTGTCAGATTAATTCATGGACGTTTTAATATCACCGGAATGCATGCAGGAAGCCCCGTAAGAGTTTGACACGGTAGGTGTACATGCCATTTCAGCGGGAGTCAGAAATTTTGACACCCGCTGAAATGGACTCAGAATGTCTGCTGTAATGCATATTTTTCTTTTCATCTGTTGTACAAACGTTTTAGATTGTAAATGCGACACCATCAATGTGGTTTATAAACAAGCTAGCCTCCCAACCTGTATAGTGGTTAGCGTGACAGACCTCCGTGCCGAAGGCTCTGGGTTCGAATCCCGGAGAAGGCATGGATATTTTTAAAGGTGCTGTGTCGGTGCGACATGGCGGCACTCTAAGTATGCGTCGAGTTGAAAGGCATCTCGTGCAGTTTGGTAGAAGGGGAGAGGGGTGGGAGACCTTCGGAACCGTTCTTGGGCTTTCTGCGTCAGACAAGTGAGCATAAGCAAGAACAACATAAACAAGCTACATAGAAATCATAATGCTTGGTGAATATATTAAATATTTAGTTAGTTATAGTTATGCTATAGTTTAGTTAGTCGTAATTATGTTATAATTTAGTTAGTTACAGTTTAGTTTGCGATAGTTATGTTAATTAGTAAATTATAAAAAAAATTAAATATTGTTACGAGATTTGTATATAGATTTTAGTGCAATATATGCGAAATTGTATTTTTCTGCATAATCTAATATGAAAATCTAGGAAGACGATGCTATGCCGGAAAAGTAAGAATACAGGTGCAAGTCTATCAAGTCTATTTAACACTGAGTAAATGGCCTTCTCGTTAATTTGGGGAGGAATTGCCAAAATTTGCTAAACTTGTTTCGATCTCTGTATTATCGTAATAGGTATTATAACTGAAAAACTGTAATTGATTTCATAAGTAGCGGTAATCGTATCCTGCCCTCATATGCCTTCCAGTAATTTCGCGAACTACTAGAAATTTCTCTGCGATCAGGGAAAAACCATAAGACCGAAGATAGCATCTGCCCTCAAGTGGAGTTTTGAGTTGTAAGTTCAGCTTGAGTTCGAAGTATTTAAATTGGAAGTACCTTTATTTAATTCTTTATTTATCTCCGGGTTAGTTTAGCTTTTTTAGATGCGCTTTGTATTGCGTTGAGTGTAACTTTCTCAGTAATTTGGTAGTTTGAAGTGTTAATTGATGAAAATATATTGCAGTAGTATATTGAATAATATTATATAAGATATATTATAAAATATCGAATCTCTCGGTTATGTAAATTATATTAAATTACCCATTAGTGTTATATGTTATTTTATATATTATTATTACGTAATTAAAATTCTAACATTAACTGGAAAACATTTTTTTCGGACAATTGCTATTATCAAATAATTTTTATACGGAAAATTTAGAGGACTTATTTGATTACAAATAATCCATGTTTTTTAAATTGCGTTTTTGAGTATATTACATTTGTGCTAATTCATAACGTTGAATGAAAGTTTCTGCCTAATACGTTTTATCAAATACTTAACAACTATATTTTTACTTTTTAAAATTTCGATATAACTCTGAAAATAATTATCCTACTTTATTTGACCAAAATTTAGCTAAGCAGTAATGCATATTTCCACTTTTAAAACGACATTTTACAAAACTTTCTTTCATAAGTTTTATTACACTTAAAATACACACCCGATAATTTATGAAATGCAAATTAAATTTCATTTCGTTAATGTAAATTCAAATGCATTTAAATAAAAACAATGCATATATTTTAAACTAAAAAAAATGTATGTGGCGTTCTAAACATTTTATTAACTGCACGTACAAAATCTTGGAATCTAAGTTTCCTTTCGCATTCAGGTCGCGAGATGGCAGCATTAGCTAAAGCAAGGAATTTGTAAATGCTTTTTGTAACCTAAATAGACGGGGAGAAAGTGTCACTACCAGATACTTTCTTGATAATTTTTTAAAATAATGTTAATTCATTAAATACAAAGCAGCATAACTTATTATGATTTTTTTCAATTGCATTTAATATTGATCTGCGATTTTAAACTTAGATTCCTTTCCCCCCCCCGTTTGCACCCGAACACTCTAACGTAAAAGATTCAAGAATTAGATCATATTTACAAATTGGGAAGAAAAAAAAATGAGATCTTAAGGGGTTCAGATTCTAACGTCCCTTCAGAAGGTTTGTAAATTTTTCTCATTCTCTCGCTGAGCTTCGCAGGATTGTCCCATTTGCTG